>PVHY01012899.1:0-42930 GCA_004024945.1 Uropsilus gracilis | reverse complement strand
ATATATATATATATTACCTTACAGAATATTGTACCTTGTTTATCCCCACTACTGAATTTGGGTCAAAAATACTTTTCATTGGAATAAATGGCAGTGAAGAAAAAAAAAGAATTTGAGATGATGAAAAAAATAATATTTAAAAACTACTACACAGATACAGTTATTTCTAGTATTTGAAGTGAAGTCTTGCTAATCAAAGGCTAGAATCTTTTAAGAAAATCATATTAAATTCAGGCATCTGCAAAGAATTCAAGAATTGTTTTTAAATGTCTATTAATCTTAGGAAACAGCTATTAAGTAATGATAAATGCTGTTTAAAATGTCAAAAGAGAAAATAATTCTTTCAGCAGAGTGTTCCAGCCCCCCAGACCCCTCAAAGTGTGACACCCAAAGGTGCAAGTCTTGTTCCCTCCCTTCAGGGAAAAGAAACTGAAGACATGTCTCTCATTTTCATGATGGTCTTGATCATTGTCCCAAACTTTTTATTCATCACTATTTTTTTCATTATTTATATTAATAAGTCAGTTAAATATTAATAGAACAACTACTCTATCCAAAGTTCAAAGCCTACTCCCAAACATAATGCCTTAAGCAATAAACATCATTCATTTGCTCCTGAATTATTTCAGATTTCATGAATATGAAATGTGAGCATGACTAACCACAAATTACAGTGATTTAACTACAGTCACTCAACTAAGGACAGGATACAATATGGCTTACTGAAATAACTGAGTGGGTTCCATGGTGTAATGGTTAGCACTCTGGAATCTGAAATAACTGACACTTTGCTATATAGGCCATTGACTGTGAAGACAGTTATCACTAAGGAGTATGTGTGGATGGGAGGGAGTCCTATGTGGACCTATTCATAGGTGCTTGGGCTTCCTTACAACATGGTCTCTGAAATTCATTAGCAAGTATCCCAAGAAAACAATGGAAATGTATCTCGTTTTTAAAATGTAGTCTCACAAATCAAACACCATTAATGTTATATCCTATGGGTTATAAGCATGTCACAAAAATGCCAAAGATAAATATGTCAAATGTAAAAATAAGCCCTATTTAGTGAAAACATGATAAAATAATATAAAATAACATGTGGAAAATTTTGCTCAAGTTATCTTTAGAAAATAATCATATACAACATATCACTAAAATGTAGAAAACTTTGTCTGAAATTTTCGAGCTTGATATATTTTAAAAATAAAATTCTTTCATCTTTTTAGAAAGGTAGCATGATACATATCATCTTTCCTAGGTAAAATGCCAAGTAGATTAAGAAAATTCACTATAATCAATGTTATATTTATCAATGTATTTTTCCACTGCAATATTTAATACTTAAAATAGCAAGGTATAGAAAATAAACATTAAAATCAATTCAGATCCTGTTTTGTCACAAATGTATTTGGCACATATTGATAGAAAATTTTAAAAAGTCATTTCCAGTGTTTTTTGGGTTTGTATTTTAAATAAGCAATTGTACAACATGAACTATAATGTGTAGGAAAAGATTAATGTCTTGGTAATTTCTTATAGGTACATATCTCTGAAAACTACTTTTTTATTATCTTTACCTCATTTTTTTCAGCCTGTATATTTTGTATCTTGTTATGAACTTAAAGCAAAATTTTAAATCAGCATCTGAATATTTAAAATATTGAAGGACATTTTCCTTCCAAAATCATTTTGCTGATGTCCATGAATAGTCTTCTAGCCCATAATAATAAAGAATACAAATAATGAAACAGTAGTGTAAGAGTAAGTGTAAGTGAAGCTTTTCTAACACTACTTCAAAATGTCTCTTTGGCAACACAAGCATATTTTCAAGAAAGAGACATCTGTTGTTAGCAGTGCTGTGTTTTCTTGTATTTCCTTGAATTTTTTCATGATGATTGTTTTGAATTCTCTATCCATTAGATCATAATCTTCCAAATTTTTAAGTTTAGTTTATGGAGGGTTGTCATTCTCTCTTAATTGCCTTGAATTCTCAAGTTGCTTGTTGATGTATTCCTTTGTCTACACATTTCTCTTTTTCAGCATTTTTTAAATTATTTGTTAGTTTTTGTTGTTTAAAATCTAGAGCAGCGTCTTAGCAGTTCTCGGTATGTCATTTTCTTTTCCAGCAGGTGGTGCTATGGCTTTATTTTCTGCTAACTTGGCTATTTTAAGGGGTTCAGGCAATTAGAGATGAGTATGAGTTGTTTCTGTGTTACTCAGAAAGGGAATTTCATGGGGGAGCCATTGGCTCTCTTGTATATGCTGGCAGAGACCTGGATCCCAAGCAGAACCTCAGTGTCATCCTAGATCTGAGATTCAACAATCTCTTAGTTATCAACATACTAGTCATAGACTAGTATGCTTTTTCGGCATTCTTTTCACTTGATTGAGTCCCTACTCTTTGAAACACCTCAGTTCCTTCACATTGAGATTCACTAGAGCCAAGAGCATGGGTATCCATATCATTTTTACTCTTCTCTCTCCAGATCCTTTGGTCAGGCTGAAAGCCCTGTTCCCTTCCCCTGCCTCTGCACTCTGTTTCACTTTCTACCACCTTCCATCACACAGGTACAGATAGAACCTTGTTTACTCCTGAGTCATTTGTTGTGGATCTAAGGAGAGAAATGGAGGAAATGTTTTATGCCATTATGATGGTTATATCATACATGATATAATATGCTTATGAATCAACTTTTCTTTAGATAATTAAGATTTTATTTTATTTTATTTTGAGACTAGGTCTTGCTATTATTGCCCGTGGAACCACAGGCTCTCGTTGCCCGGGGTACCACAGATTCAAGCAATCCCCAGCCTCAGCTTCCTAGGTAATTGGGATTACAGGCACACGCCACTACACCCAGCTATTTTTTTGGAACTAGATCCCACTATGTTCCCTCGGCAGGACTCAAAGTGCAATGCCTAGCCAGGCCGCTTCATAGGCTGAAGCTTACAGGTACAAGCCACCATGCCCGGCCTGGATAATTAAGATTTTAAATATCTTTCTATATTAAGCCTGGAAAACTTTTATATAGCTATCCAACCTCACTTTATATATATGAAGTAACAAAGCACAAAGCAAGTAGCTGATTTAGTCAATCACATTTTGTTTAAGTCATTTTTTAAATCACATTTTAAATCATTGTTTTAAATCACATTTTGTTAAATCACTTTCTCCACTTCATTTTTCTCAATACATCCAACTCAAAGTAAAACAAAGAAATACTTAACATATATGAAAGTATTGTGCTTGTATTTCACACATTTGTCAAATAAAGGAAGTCACTTTCACAATTTTTCTTCAACAAAGCTTTTTGTACCATTTTTTAATCAAATAGTTATTAATGTGTATAGTTTTCCTAGTAAATAGTGGTTTTCCGGGTGATTCTATTCATTTTGTTCAATAACAATGTTAAAGTAAGAGAAAAGCTTCTAAGTAAAATATTTAATATTTGAAGTCTAAACTGTATAAATAAAATACAACATAATAGATTTTTAGTTTCTTTTCAAAAATGAATCTAGATTGTTTGTACAGTGTGGATCTAACATGATTTCATTGAGTATAAATAGCAAACAAAACACTATTTTTTTCCATTTTTGAAATGTAATTGAGAAATTTCCTAATTATTGTCACACCTAACACCCTTGATGGTGCTTTTTGGGCAATAAATGCTACTTGACTTTCACTTTGATAAATTATCTAATTTATCAAATTATTGATAATTATCTAATATCCGTATTCAAATTTCGTAATAATCCAATCCAGTTTTCAACAGTTTTTATAGCAGTATTCTTTCATTCAATATTTTACCATAAAAAACAAGCAACAAGTCATGTATCCACCTCCCTAATTTTTTCCCTCCCCCCCCACTATTTCATTTCTCCAGAAGAGAAACATAAAATAAAATAAAACTGGTACAACACTTTTGATATTAAACACAGCCTTGTCTGCAAGAATATAGAGTGACGTGATTCTGCTTTGAGTTTTCTTTTTTCCCTTTTGGAATGTGTAACGTTGGTTCTTGCCTCAATTTTGTCTAGACTTGAAGTCTTCTTGCCTATTGTATATGTCTTACACGACTCACAAGAGTCTGAGAATGTGACAGAAGCGTCCTTTCACGTCTGGGAATGTGACAGAGAACTTCTTAATCTATTTTTAAATCTTCAAAATTTTCTTAGTAACTGAAACCTGGGAACTAGTTTTGAATTATCTCATTGTTGGAACATACCTAATACCCACTTGTCCTTTCCTCATGTTGCACACTTGAATATCACTTCTGTCATTTATGTGCTTCCTGCTATATCGTCATAGACCACCATCACTTCCACACTCATTCTCCAACCACAATATTCTGACTAAATGATAACTTAGTGGCTGGAAAGAGTTTCTGAAAGCTAAACTAAATTCCATCCAATAAAGTAACTGAATGATATCTTTGTGAGTTTGAGTAGTTAAATAACATCCATAGGAATGGAGACTAACACAATTAATTAGGACAGGCAAGCCAAATCATTGGACTCTCATAGTTTGGGAAAATGCTTGGAAATTTCTTTCCATCTAAATGGCATTTATTCATCAAAGATAAGTCAAATATGTAACAACCACTCCACTTTCAGGTATATTCCCAGGATGTTCTTCACCTGATATTCAATTTAACTGAATGTATTCACTGAATACTTCCTATATACAGGGCTCCTTGCTTGATAGCGTTTCTCTATCATACTGTAATATAGAATATCAGATAAAGATATACCATACTTTCTCTTTCCTTAAAGGACTCACATTTTAACAAGAAAGACAGACACTAACAATAATACTAGAAAAAGGTTATAATGCAAATATAGCCAGAATGATAAGGAATCCAAAAAGGACACTAATCCAGCATGAAGATAAGAATGTTATTCCTTGGAAAGGAGGGAAATGTTTCTGGATGAATTAGGGCAATAATATCATGGAGTAATATGTAGTGCCTCATACTGTCAGTCAATGGAGTGTGAATTTTAGATATTAGCAATGAGAACTCATTGAGTCCTTGAGCTACTTAGCTAGAGGAAAGGCACTATTTTTATTTTAAATATTTCTGGAAGTTACAGGGATTATGAATTAGCATTCTAAAGGAAAGTGGTCATAGAACTAAGAAGGATATTGGGAAGTTATTTAAAAGTTATTTAGAGCTTGTGATTTATTGCTTTGAAATGAAGAGAAGGGGATGATGATCTCTATCTTGTTATGCCTGTCTTGATAAGAGTATTTGGGAAAAATAAGCAAGTTGGAGAGAGAAAATGTGAAGAATGTAGCATAAATGAATTAAGGAAGGTTTTGGTGATGGTAGATTTAAAACATCTAGGAGATATTTAGGGACAGTAACAGTCAAAATATATGGATATACCAATGTCCGGTAATGCAACTCATGAAAGATCCCATGATCTTTCAGTCATGAAGGCATTTGGTCAACCACATTTATTGAGGGCTGTAAAAGTATAGATTCTGCTTGTGTTTTTAAAGGTGAGTAGAATCTAGCCTCTACCCTTCAAGAGCTCACAATCTGAGGAAGGTACTTACATGTGAACAAATGTAAAAAGTAAATAATAGAGACACTATACAGTACTTGTTTATTACATAATTTGCCTTTCCTAGAAGACAGTCATGGGTAAACATCAAAGAAAACTTCACATAGGAAGAATGATCTATAAAAATATCTTGGATAACTCTAAAGAATGTACTTTTTTTATTTAAGAAAGGGGAAAGAAAACAATGTACTAAAGCACAGAACTGTAAATTTCCCTGCAGTGAGACTCTGCGTCATTCAGTAGTACTAAATCACAGAACAAAGTTTGGAAGAAAACAAAGGCAGATGATGATATAAGGCTTAGTTTTCATTTTTGTGAGCTTATATCAAGTTTTCATTTTTAAAATAATAATGAGTGGTCAATTCTGGATTTCTCAAAATCCACTTAGTTGATATGCTAGACCTGATAATTCTTGTTGTAGTATCATCCTTATGAGTTGTAGAATGTTTACCAACATCTCTAAGGTTTACCCCCAAGATATCAATGACACCCTTCGCCCCTCCAGTTGTGATGATCAAAGATGTCTCTAAACATAGAAAATGTCCTCGTGGGATGAAGATTTCTCAAAACCACCTTCACCAAAACCCTCCTTAATTCGCTTATGCTACATTCTTCACATTTTCTTTCTCTAATTTGCTTGTTTTTACCAAATACTCTACATCAAGACAGGCATAGCAAGCTAGAGATCATCATCTCCTTCTCTTTCTTTCAAAGCACTAAATCACAAACTCTAAATAACTTTTAAATAACTTCCTAATATCCCTCTTAATTCTATGACCACTTTCCTTTAGAATTCTAGTTCATAAATTAGAATTGCATCCAGAAATATATAAAGAGAAAATAGCTCCTTTCCTCTAGCTATGTGTTCAATGATTGAATGAGGTCTCTTTGCTTATATCTAAAATTCATACAACCTAGTTGAGAACTGATAAATTTTCAAAATTTCAATTTCCCAAATATATCACAATATTTAAAATGTCTATGTGATCATGTTCTAATCCCATCCTGAGATTTTAATCCACTCATCAAAATTATCTTGATATTTGAGGGGAGAGGGCTGTGGAGAAAAATTATATAGATAACTGAACCACAGATAGCTGGGATGATAGCTTTCTAACTTCTAAATAAAATTCATCTTATATTTCTTCTCCAATTATTACTGTGATTACATGTTGTGATATGTGTGTTTTTTCTTCTTTTTATTTCAATTATTTACCTTTTTATAATATCTTAGAGTGTTCAGAACCCTTTCACAAAGAGAAAGGCTGTTAGAGTTTGGTTGTGAGAGTTTGTTAGAGTGGTTGTTGGAGTTTGAAAGTTTGGAAGTTTATCATTAACTAAACTTGGAAATGTAAAGGAATAAAGAAAGTAATGTGGCAGCTAAGGTGATGAACTACACTGGGATTCTGAAGGGAGGAAAGGTAAGAGACCTTCATAAGTACAATCTTTTCCCTCTCTCTTGTGAGAAGCCTGTTAAACCTTCAGAAATAAAGTGAGTCTCTCATAGATGTCTGTAACTATATTAACAGTGAAAACATAATGTAATGAAATAGAACAATATTAAGACTTCCCAGACTTAATATCCCAGAAATCACCTATCAAACTACAAATATAAAACAGTAAACATCTGTGTAACCAGGTAAGTATGTTCCATCACCATCTTCTCAAAACTTTGTGATATATTTAAACCCGAAATGTTTATTCTTTCATCCAAAAATGTCTAACTGTTTTATTTAGCAAAATGATTAATCATTCTGCAAGACTTATAAAATACTTACAAGAGGAAAAATATCCTTTAAGTTGGAAAATTCTCTCAAAGGAATTCTAAATGTTACAAAAAACACACTGTACTGGGGGGGTTTTGTGTTTTGCTTTGTTTTAATTCTCTTTGCATCACAGTGTATAACTCACATCTGGGTTGCAAAAGAGAGGCTGAGGCTGTTTAGAGATCATCACTATCAGAGACAGAAAAATGTATTTGCAATGAAGTGGGACCCAGAGTAACTGAAATCACATGTAGATCTTCCTGAAGTAATCCCTTGAATCCAGCCTCTCATTGAAGCCAGAGAAACGGAGCCAAACCATAAAAGCATTTTTGTGTGGATGCATAGCTTCCTCCTCCAGAGGACTGCCTGTAAGAACTGAGACTTTATAGTTAGTACTTTCCCATCACTTCTGTCCCCATCCACCAGTCAGTTTCTGGACCAACTTGAAAAGGTTAGGAAAGATAAATGGTTTTCTGTTAACCTCCTTATGAGTGGAGAGAGCATGCTACAATCCTTTGACTGAAATGAAGGATTTATAATTTCCTACCGGTAGTTTGGGTTTATGTTCTGGGCCTCAAGGCAAGCAAGATTTCTGAGACAGCTTAACTGCCCCCACAGTCTGTTCTCTCTGCATATCCTTCTACTGGTCTTCCTTAACATCCAGTCCTGCCTAACACAATGTTCTTCCAATGCCAGAGCCTGGAGAAGATATGGCCAGGTTAGGAGGTACAAGAGGACTCTGTGGGATACCCTGGAGTGAATGACAAAGGGAAGTGGAGGACTGGGAGTAAGGGGAGGATGAAAAAGAATCCAAAAGCATAGTAACAATTAAGTATCCTATTCAGTTCCTTTAACTATCCTTCCTCTTCTCAGACTTCCAAAGGGAAATTTTGTCTTAATTTTTGCCTTTTTTTTTTGGGGGGGGGGGAATACTCTAGAGCTCAGCTGTCACTGATAACAAAATAAATCAATGATAGTATCCTGCCAGACACAGATATTGCTTCAGTGTGTGTGTAGGTAGGTAGGAGAGTGTGAAAGAGAGTGTAGCAGTTATGCTGTCTTCATGGATTCCAGCACCGAGTGAAGCGCATTACTGCTTTTAATTCCAAGGTGTACACCATGGCCTGATTTGACGATACTTATATCTTTCAAGAACACATCTGGTAAGGTTTTCCTCTCAGTTTCTTAGCATGGACTAAAGCAAAACATTCTCAATAAACCTACACATATCAAAGGTCCAGAAATAACTCTCCATGAACGTAGTATCCATCTCACAATCAACTAAGGGTCATTCTCTAAATGCAGATTGTCAAAATATCTTAAAAAGCAACAGCATTTTTGAGAAAATTAAGCTTTAGCAGAAACAAGTTTATAGGTAAATTCATGAACAGATTTCATATTTTTTATAGTTTACAATAGATTTTATAGTTTACAATAGATTTTAATCTGTTTATCCTTTCTTCAAGTTATAACTTTATCCTTTTCCTCAAACACCAAATATTTAAAAATTATCTTTGCAAATATTTTTATTTTATAAATTCTACCTCAGTGAAGTTCTTGTTTGCTTGTTTTTTATTAGCAGTGAGACCTTGATTTTTCTTCTCATGTTTGAGTCATTAATATTTCTTTTCCTCTCTGGTCACAATGTTTGCACCTTAGTGTTCTTTACTTCTGACCTTTTAATGAGTTTTAAGTGTTTGTGAATTTGAAAGCCTTTTTTTCCTGTCATGTTTGTTTGTTTTGCCTTTTTATTGTACATTAACCATACACATTTGTTTTCAACGTCATTTGACTTTCTAAGTCTATAATGTCACACAGCATTCTATGCTGTGATATGTTCATAGCTATTTAACAAGGATTCAAAAACAAGACCAGGTTCATCCTTATAACTTCACACAGTATCTGTTACATATTCTATGCTCAATGAATGGTTCTATACCCCATGGCAGAGATTTTATCTGTTTTGTTCACTGAAATGTACCCTATATCTAACCAGAGCCTGGCAAAAATATTTGCTAAATAAATACATGGATAAGTAACTCCAAGGTGTTCCAAGAAAAAAAAAGCATCAATTATATATATTATTATTTGTAAGTCTTTAGAGAAATAATTCAGGTTTTATATTTTATATATAATACAGTGCTATCACCTATATTGCCATAGTTTATATTAGATGCCAAGAAGTTACTTATCTTATTGTTGAAAACTTAATGTTCTTACTTTCCCCAACCTCCAGACTTTACTACTCACTATTTTCACTATTTTGATTATTTTTATTTTTATATTCCAATCATAAGTGATACCATGCAATATTTGTCTTTTTCTGCCATATTTCACTTGGTTATTTCTCATAAAGAATAATATTTATTCTTTTTCACTCCAAATGTATGTATGTGTGTGTGTATATATATATGATATATAAATATTCCTTATTTATTCATTGATGGACAAACAAATTGCTTCTCATGTTTTGTTATGAGCATGGAAAGGGAAATACCTCTTTAGTATCCTGCTTTTCTTTCCTTTGAATATATACCCAGAAGTGGGGCTGTTAAATTATATTGTAGATTTATATATGAATTTTGAGCAACATCCATAGGTCATGCAATCATGTAAAGCCATGCAGTTTCATTGTTAATTTGGGCAAGTGGAAGGGAATACTTGAAGCCTTTACCATATCAATGTACCTTTTATTCTGGGACAGGGGACATGTATACAGGTAGGTAGAGAGAAAAAGAAACTCTAACTCTGAGAAAGGCTGATTAGCAACTACTTACTTCTTAGGCCCCTTTATACTGTTAAGTGCCCATAGTCATACAATAGATGCACTTGCAAATGCAAGGTCCATCTCTTGTTAGCTAATTTTTCAAGGTTATGGGTTCTCTTTTTTATGAAAGGGGGAAAACAGCCTAATTTACACATAGTGCTGCACCAATTTATATTCCCACCAATAGTGTACAAAAATTGCCTTTCCTGACCATCCTCATAGACATTTGTCATCTCTCATCTTTTTGTTGATAGTCATACCAACAGGAGTGAAGTGATAGCTCATTGTGATTTACTTTGCATTCTCCTAATGATTAGTGCTTTTGAGAAACTTTTCATGTATCTAGTGGTCATTTGTATGTTTTCTTTGGAATATTATGTATTTAGTTACTCAGAATGTGTACATTTTAATGGGCTCATTAGGTTTTAGTGATTGATTTGCATTTCTTTATATATCTTTATCAGATACATTATTTGCAAAGATTTCCCACTTCATATGTTGACTGGCATTTCATTGATGGTTTCCTCTGCTGTGCAGAAGCTACTACATTTTTTTAATGATATGCATGCATTTAAATGACAAATTTATCAATGTTTGTATAATTTATGCATTTTGCTTCATGCTAAGAAACACCCAGTGCTCTAGTTCTTTAGGCTTTTGTTAATCTTATAAATTTTTAATTTTGTATAGGGCATTAATCTATTTTGTAGTGAACTTCAGCATTCTAAGGAATTCAATTTTACATTTTTTCCAGATGGCTATACACTTATGGCAAAATCATATTTTCTTCACTGACAAAAATACCACTGTCACCTTATGCAAAATTTCCATGTGAACACTCAATTAAGTTCTATGCCTCTGTCTTTTTTTCATGAACCAATATCATTCCATTGATTTATTTAACATACTTTCTTGAGTGCCCATTATGTTCCTTGCACTATTTCATTTTAGGTAGTAAAAAGTTCTAAAGTACAGCAGTGTGAAAGGATTAAAAATTAGTAATAATTATGATAAATATGATAATGAGTGTTGGAAAGAGGAACAGGAAGGAAGGGAAGAAAGGAAGGAGGGACAGAGGGATGGAAGGAGGGAAAAGAAGAAAAAAAAGGAGAGAAACAAAAGGAGAAAGGAAGAGGGGAGGGATCATACTTCTGGATGTGACATTCTAATGGATAAAAGGCAATGAGTAAGAAAACTAATATATTGGATAGTGATAGTTACTATGAAGTAAAAAATGAATGCAGAAATGGTGGAGAGATTGCTGGAGATGTGACAATTTTAATAAATTGGCCATCAAAGATTTCAACAACAAAGATTTATTTGGGCTAGCATTTGACAGAGGTGAAAGAGTGAATCATTGTTCTATGGGAGAAAAATTTAACAGCAAGTGGCAGTGTATTTTAGGGACTTCAGGGAAAATAATATGACTGGAAAAAATGAGCAAGGATGGGAGAGAAAAAGATATGAGCAGGTTAAAAGAATGTGAGGGACTGAATAATACAGAAAAAAAGGGAAGACTTTGAAGGGTGTTGAGCTAAATAAGTGTGATATGTTTTATGCATTAAACAATGATGATGATAAATGTGTTTAAGGTATAGAAAGAGGACCAACTAGTAGTTAAAGAGCAATGGTAGCTTAGAGCTAAATATTAGAGGCAAAAATTGGTAGAAATGGTATATCACTGATGTATTTTTTTTGAAGATAAAGACTATATAGGATTGACTTCCAAAATTAATATTGTCTAAAAAAATGGGAAACTTGAAAGATAAGATTTTTTGATTGAAAAAAACAGTATATGGAATTGTTATTAAGTGAATTGGGAAAAATATAAAAGAGACATGGGAAGAGTATCCGGATTGCTAAGAATTCTTGTGCATTCCACATCTGCACCACAGATGGTCAAAGTAAAATATTTAAAGCTAGAACCAATTACTATTTTGTTAAAATGATTATAATATTCATTAAGGCTATTCACAAACATTCCAATTTTCTTTTGAGCATCTGGTAGTATTATACTTCACCATCCAATTTGAAGTTAACTATAACTAAGTAACTAGCTATCATCAGTGAAAACTAGTTACCTGGAGTCTCCATCAAGCAGGGCCTCTATCAACTTGAGTCCTTAGCAATCACAGGGAGCTAAGCTTCTCTGTTCCTTCTCTTAGATATGGAGCTAAAACAAGAAATAAATTTTGTTGGGTCAATCCACTGTCATGTTGCTTGTATTACCTTTTCATGGTGTAGCTATGAGAGTATATTCTAGCTAGTTCTAACTAGATGTTCTTACTGATATAGAAATTAATATACAACCTGAGGTACAGTTATGATGCAGAACCTAAAACCATACAGAACATTCCTTGGTAGGCACCTGGCAGGCAACAAGAAAAGTGTTACTGGGACCTGGAAGTATGATGATCAATATACATACCAATCATGCTTTTGGTAAAACTTTTGGTAAAAAAGTGACTTGAAAGAAAGATACTATGTGAAGTATTGTTAGATTTAGTGTAAGAAATGAGAAAATTATGTTACTGATATGTGCTGATTGATGTTGGCTTCATTTGATAAGGTATTATAAGGAAGAGATGAGTTCAGAAAATAATTGACCTATTTTAGAGAAAATAAAAAACAAATAAAGTAGTGTAGTTAAAATACACAAATAAAAGACCCAGAAGTGGTTAGGAATTTTCCTTTCTTGCCATGTAAATGCAATATTGAGGGATGCCTTAGCATTATATAAGTGAGATGGAATGCCTCAAGGATAAAATTAAGGGTAGGGTTTTCAAAATCATAAGTAAAGCCTCTCAATATATTGAGACATGAAGAACAAGCAATTAAAGGTTTAAAGCATATTGACTTTTTCCAATTAGAAAGACTTAGGGTTAAAAATACCAATAATTAATTCAAGTGGAGACATTGGATCTTCAATGAAGTGAGTTAGGATATCTAAAAATGAACTGTGTGTGGTTATTGGCACTTAGAAATGAATGACTCTAATAGATACGGTACTTGTATGTTTTCAGCAGAGTAATACTACCAAAGAAACCACGGGCTGTTCAAAACATATGATAATCATAAGTGTCTTACATTCCACATTTATGAAGTAGATTGATCGAACAGCTCAGCACTCAAGGGCAGAAAAATTTTCAGGTATCTGTTTTAGATGAGATTAATGAGTAAAGCAAAAGAAAAGAAAGAATCTTCTAGAACAACAAATTCAAGATCTAGAGAGGAATAGTGAGAAAGGAGTTCTGCATGTGAGCAGAATCTGTCAAATCAAAGACTATTCCTCACTGTCAGGATAGGCCTAACTGAGTTTCAGAATTCAGTATGGACTTGTAGCTGCTTTGTGTTTCCCATGCATCTCTTTTTCTAGGTGAATGCTTATTTTGTTCACCCTATCCCTCTCCCACCATGGTGTGATTAGTCTGTGGGAGATAAACAACTTCTCTAGGACATTCATAGATCAGCAGACTAAGAGGAGCCATGTTTAAGACTGGTAAGTAGACTTACCAAATTCTGGATGCTATGGCTTGATGGAAATTTTGAGTAATGAGTGACCAAATATTTGGGGAACAGAAAGATAAACTACGATGCTCATTATGGCTGCTTACTTTGGCCAATAAAAACTAACTGGAAGTGAGATAATTCATTTCTAGGTGGAAGCTTTGAGAATGTGGGATTTTCAAATGTGGGATACATTTGTAAATAGTTGGTGCATCAGGAACCCTACAGTAACCCAAGCCTTTCCAATCAAAGGATTAGTCCAATCAAAGGATTAGTATGATTCAGGCAAAGATTGAATCCTTGTGGAAAACTGTCCTTGCTGAATTTTCCCCACATTCTCTTTTTTCCCTAATCTGTCATTATGAAAGTATATGAGGTAATTCATATATAAAAAGTATAAAAGGGTAACTCTTCCATGTGCAAAGGGGAATGGAAACACATGAAAGTGGGCATGATGACTGCCATGACCTGCTTTCTCTGAGAGAATAGTTATCCCTGAGGTTTTCCAGTTTCAATTTCCCTTCCCACAAAAGCAAAATGAAAGAGTAGACCCTGCCTACTACCAGTCTCAGACCTACTGGGGAGAGGAGGAGCTAAGGTTTCAATCAGAAAGGTGATTATTGAGTTTTAAAATCAACTCCCTTTATATCATCAAAAGTGAACAATATGTTAGAGATTCTGGATCAACCCAAAAATGACAGATACCAATTTTAATCTGTCCAGTGTGCCCAGGACACAAGAAAGAGAATTTTATCCAGGCATGGTTTTAGTCAGTTTTTAGAGAAAAACAGATGTTTTCATATTGATTCCCCACTGAAATTTAGACTGTTCAAGAAAGCAGTTACAGCTGTGTTCTTATTGGAGAATTGTTGTACAAAGATAAATGTGAAATTTGAAAGAAGTAGATAGGGGAAATACTAATAGATGTGGAAAAAAAAAGATTATGAACACATATAGAATATATATAAAAATAGAATATAGACTATATGTAAAACTTTTAGAAAAAAAGTAAAATGAAAGTGAGATTAAGAGCTTGCCCAAGAGATTGAATTTATCTGTCATTACTAGATAAATTCCAACAGTAGAGAAATATAGAAATTGATTTGTAAAGTCCCCAGTTCAAACCCTGAAGTTCAACATGAAACCTCTACCTAGATAAGACCCAAAGCCAAGCGACAGTTGCCAGTGTTCTGGGCAAGGCAATGTCACTGTGACCTCCCCACGTAGGCATGCTGGCCCAGGTGGTGGTTAATCTGTGGGAGCGAACATCATTAAGGAAAGCTGTGTCCCCTTGAATGTAAACAATAAGCTATCAGCAAGTGAGTCTATTTGCTATGAATGGCATCCCCTTACATGTAGGTGTTGTAGTGACTGATTGAATGTCTCATCTAATCATATCAGACTTCTGGGTGCGTTGAAAATGAGAGATCATGTCAGTTATTTTGGATGAGCATCAGAAGGCTGGTTGAAAGCCACCTGTGTATTTATAGCCCCTATTTATAGATAGATAGGAAGAGTTTTGACAAGGACACCTTTAGATTCAGGAAACAAGTGATTCTTTAAAACAAGTGAGGCAGCAATTTCAGCTACATGTTTTCTTAGAGGTTAATCTGACTAAACTCTGACACTTCTTTCATTTTCATGCAACCATTGATGACAATAAAGAGCAGAAGATAGTGATAGCTCATATCTAAGAGTTGTAGAAGAGGTGTCAAATTGATTTCAGAAGAACTGGTTAGACTCTCTAGCCAGCTAGGTTATAAGAGATAAAATAATTACCAAGGCAACTGAAAACTCACCAAGTTGCCTTTTCAACTTTTGGGAAGACTGGTGTAAACTTCACTCATAAAGTTCCTCTCAGAAGACACAGGAAGGATAAGAGTGTTTATACCTACAGGTAAGATGGCCTATGAAACTGCTATGTGACTGTTTAGGCAATAAGCAAATTGGAATGAAAATCTGCAGGAAGTCTGAGCCCACACTGAGACTAAAATCATCATTGCAGACTCATGCTAGAAAGATTCAGAGATGCTCACAAGGAGTTTAAAAATTGTTAACTGTCCATCTTTTAGCTTTACTTCTGGGGAAGAGGGGGATTGGGGCAGGTCATGCCAATAGAAAATTAAAGGCATCGAAATCCTATAAAGGTAAAAGCAGGCTAATGATCTTGAAAACCACAAACCAGTTATGAAGTGATAATCTTCTGGTCCTATAGTAAACTAGTCTCTGATGCAGAGAAGAGAAGAGAAAACCCTCTATGAACATACCTCAGGAGAGGGGTGAACCTTACTCCCCAGCTTCTCAAGGGTCAGGAGCTTGCCTCAGAGCCCACAGTTGGGATTGTCCTCTCTCAGAGATCTGCATAAAAATAGAAAGGGAATTAAACATGAAAGGGGAATTTCCTCAGCCAAATATTTTAGATTGAGACTGAGGGGAAGGGAACAATATGTTAGAGATTCTGGTCAGAAGCTCAGCCCAAACTTCTGTTCAAAATTAAATCCTAAGTGGCTTCTTTCACACAAAGGCAGTGCTCGCAGTCTGCTGAAGCTGTGGGAGTCCACGTAAGGAAAGCGAAGAGCTCAGACGTTCTTTGTTCCTTGCCCAGATGTTCTTACAAGTTAACCCTCTGAAACTTTTGCCAAGGTCTTCAGAAGAATAACGCCCCTGGGAAAATGAGGTCTAAGGTTAAACTTCCATAAATAAAGTAAGACTACACCTAGGAGCCAGGATAACAAAAGCTATTAAATGTGACTTTTCTCCCATTTGAATTTCAGGATGCAAACATATCTAAATACATATGTTGGGGAAATATATCAAATTCATATGTATATATACATCCAAAGACTTTTAATAGGAAGAGTTAAGTCTACAAATATCTAATAAAATAGGATGTTTATTTTTTTCAAGCACTTTCTTTGAACTGAACCCAAGGAGCTGATGTTGAAAATACCCAGCATTGGTGAGTAGTGGGTAGGATAGAAACAGAGGAACTTTTGAGCAGATGAAAAATGTTAAAAAGACAGGCAGATTTACTTGTTTTTAAATCGAGATAAAGGAACATGGATATTTGTAGTTGGGCAGGGGGCATAAAAACTCTGTTTTATTTTCTCAGCCAGGTCCCAATTGGCCTACTAGAGCACATGCATTCCAGATTCCCCATGTGAACTAATTTAACATCTCTGGTGATATAATCCCTAAAAGTAGAAAGAAGCACAAGGATTCACGAGTAAGCTGCTACTGGTGTCACAACATCAAAAGGAACTAAGACGGGGATCCAGCTGCTAGAATTTGAATTAGAAGAAACTGCTGCAGATTGTTTATGGAAGCACAGATGGCTAAAAGGAAAACAGCCTTCCCAGAGCCAGCCTGCCAGGAGAAACACTGGCAGGACACCTTTGCACTTCGTTAACATTTCCCTCCAATTTGAAAAGATCCTAATTTCACTGCTGGACGATGGTATTTGACACTTTCCATCTATAACATATATGCAGACTGCAGATGTAAAGGTTTGAACTAGAAAACATCTGGAGAGAGGAAAAGCAGGTCACCTAGCAGGAGGTCAGGGCACATGATGACATTTTGGAGCCCTCAAAAGAATTACAGAAGCTTCGGAATGGCCAAACATGGAGTGAACCGCCAAGCATGACAAATGTATAATTTAAAAAGTATGGTCAGATTCAGTGTTATAAAATATAAAACCAGAGAAAAGATATTAATTTGTAGACATTTATGATAGGCTGTCTATCAAATTAATAAAAGTTAACATCATAGCTGAATTAAATAAAAAAATAGTATTTAGGAAAGTTTGAATAAGCTTGCATAATTGGCCATCGAGGGGGCATAAAATTAAATATAGACTACAGATTTTACAATTCTATCTTTATTTTAACTTCTTAATTGTCATACTACAGAAGAATAACCAACACAACAAAAAATCACTAACTTTTCTCTGCTCCTAATATAAGAAAGATTTTCTTATCACACAAATGATCCACTAAAGACATCCATACATAGGGTGGAACAAATAGTTCTTTGAGCTTTTTGCATTTATTGAATTTTCTAAGTATAGTTGACAAAGGATCCCAAACCCAGAGCAAGATTCCCTCTGCCTGCATCAACATATATATTATATCCATCTGGAAGCCAGGATAGTTTTACAGCTGAGTGTTGGATACAAGTGGGTTTTATTTCTAGTAGGGTTGCTTTTTATTCCCAACTTCAACCTAAACAAACCAAAGAAGGTGAGAAAATCTAATAAGTAACCTAGATCCTTTGTTGTCTATGCTAATTATATGCTAATTAGTCTATTAGCAAAGATGTATATCTGAGAGTCTGAGAGAGGTAGGTACTTCAAACATATTTTGAGAAAATCACATAACAAAGTGAAAAAATAGAATACATACATTTACTCTGATTTTCAAGATTTACACAAATCCCCACTCCTCAGACATTCTTTTAATGCTGGTATGAAAGTCTGTGAATCAGATTTCTTTACATCAACCTTACCTTGAAAGTATCTTAGTAAATGAGTTTAACTTAATTAATATGAAATAACTCTTTTGGCTTCCCAAGGATTATCCTTGGTTCTTCCCCAACCTGGTTTCTACCTTCCGTGTTTCATTTCCTCTAATAAATTCAGCAAAGACCCTGGAGGACAGTGATTCACAATGAGGGTTCTGGAAAGCAGCATTGGATTACCCAATGAAAGTGTCCACTAGTCAATAGGAAGCCCTTGAAGCCTTTTGAGCATCCTTTTGACCACCACCTGTTAGACAAGTATAATTAGAGGAAAGCCTTGGTAAGCCAGACTCATTAGGAGGCTATAGTACTTGTCTAGGTACGTGTTTGGATCTAAATTAGAGCTGTGGTATTAGACATAGAAACCTTACAAAATATTTAAAATGGTAGGAATTATGATTCTCCATAGAACTCCATAGAACTCTGAGTTCTATGGAGACAGTCTTGAGATAGTCGGGAGAAAGAGGAAAAGTTTTGTTTGTGACTAAGGATGAGGACCTTGGGATAAGGAGGCTTAAAATTTCTGCTCTGCCATTTACCAGCTGCCTTTAGGCAAGTTGCTTCTCTGTGGAGTCTCAGATTCTTCATCAGAAATAGTTCTTCCATCATAGGATGTGTAGGACTAAATGTGATCATACACGATTGAATTACTGCAGAACATGGCATACAGGTGTTCTAAACATCCTTATTGATTGTAAGATTACTGCAGATTTCTGATCTAAGTGGGAAAGAAGGAAGGAAGGGAGAAATGGGAAAGGAAAAAAAGAGAAGAATGTGAGAGGAAAGCAACTAGAAAAGGAGGGAAAAAAAGAGGCAGACAGAATTTGGTGTGAACATGTTTTTGGAAGTTAATTTTATTCATCATATTCCACTTGCAATCTTTAATGATTTTTATGTTTTCTATTTGTAGACTTTCCTAAGAATTGTTCATGTATATCAAAGGAAACATTATCTTTTTCCCACCGCAAACATACACATCCATTCCTCAAGCAGAGTACTACTCATTCTTTAGGAATCAGCTCTCAACTTCCTTGGCCTCTTTGCCACCATCTTTGCTTCCTGGTGTAGAAGGAAGCACCACCTCCCTTGTACCAAAGGGGTGCCTACTCCTTAGAATACATTCTCCATTGCAATTATTTATTCACAATTCCAGCTTTCCCAGAGTGAATTCCTTGAAAAACCAAGTTATCAACCTCGCCATCTCCATTATCTAGATTAATACTTGGCAAAAAACAAGTACACAGTGACTTTATTTTCCTAAAAACTATGTCGGAGATATAAACACAAGATATTTTATAGTCAGAAAGAAATCACTAGAGCTTCTTAAGTCATCCCCTATCTACTTCAGATTTACTGTCTGGACTCTACAAAGTAAAATACATCTTGTCTGCCTCTAAGAAACTGAGAAACCAGTTAAAAAGCTAAGAAACGAGGGAAAGGTTAGATAGTAACAATACATGTCAGTGAATATCATTGAAAACCATCATAAGGCATGCCATGATTAACTTAGCAAGGCAGTAAATTGACAAGGTAACTGACCTTTAGAATTCTAGAACTTCACATAACTTTGGAAGGGAAGCAGCAAGACGGAAGGTGGTAACTAATTCTAACTTTGATTCAGAGAACCTGGTTTATGTCAAACACTGTAATGTACATTATTCTCCATAGTCACCCCATTCCTGTAAAATAACTGTGGCAGTCCTATTTTACTTACCCAAACAGGCAAGTGACAGGGTTGACCTCAGGGTTTCTAAATCCTAAACCTTTATGTATCTGATGTGTGCTGCTTCCAACTCTATGTAATAAGGGGGCATGAGACAACCTAGTGGGAACCGATAAGGGGGAGAGATAGAAGAAATGTAAAATCAGAATGACTGGATAGTCATTAGAAACAAAAGCAAGACATTAAAATTGATTTCAAACTTTCACCTTTGTAGAAAGAGAAAATGATGATGGAATTAATATGAGGTAGTAAGAAAGGGAATAGTTTGCAGACAGAAAAAGTTGAATAAAACATCAAATAAGTTTCAGGCAGCTGCAAGTGGCAGCTTGCAGGATGTTTTTGAGTGAAAATGCCTGGTAGTTGGAGATTTGAGCCTGAGTTCTAATTGTGCTCTCTCCATGGCGATATCTATTGTCAAACTGAGCACTGTAGGTGAAAATGCCTTTGAAGATCCAGCCTCAATCTGTGATTTCCAAGATTCCTTCCTTCTCAGCATTTCCTCCAAGTTTGTTTTAAGAATGTGAAACTTGAAAAGAAAGTTGTACATGGTTTTGAAGAATTCAAACACTGATTCAGCAGAGCAGGTATTTTCGTTCCAACCAACCAAGACTTTCCTGCCTCTTAATGCCAATTTATGCTCAAATACTGTTTTCCCCCTAATGGCTTAAAGTGTGAAAACATATGCTTCCCTCTGCCTGTACCCAGTCCACAGTACATCCTGTAAAATTCCATCATTTTGCAGTTAACTTATACCTTCAGAATCATATAGGTCTTAAAGTTTGAAAGCTCAAGGGAAACAGTGGACTCCTAATATAAATATATGAGGCCAAACATTTTGGAAAATATTCAATTTCCATAAGTTCATTTCTTAAAGGAGTCTTTTGAGAAGGGTTGGTTTTTTTTCTTTTCCATTTTAAAATATGAAGTTTGTGTGGTGATCATTTCCGCTAGGGTTGCAAATGTAGGCAAGTTATACTTGGCCCTCCAAGAAAGATACACATAGTTTAACCTTTTAGTACACTCGGAAAAATGAACCACTTTCAAGTAGGCTCCATGCTTTTGGGATAAATTTTAATGCCAGACTTAGTGTATGTCTCACTCTGGGGGTAAAAGTCCTTAAACCTCAATAAACTTTTGTTTCAAATATGAATATGAACCAAAAGTAGATAATGTGGCATTGTTCAGTAGCTGAAAATTAGATGGTAAAATGTACTATAGTCAAACTGTTTCTCTATGTATTCCATAACCTCAGAAAAAAAGTCCAGTGAGTAAAATAAGTATGAATATCTCACATATTGTCGAAACCTATAATAATGAAGGCAGTTAAGGAGAGTGAAACTTGTAATTTTTGTGCCGGTGGATTCAATTAGGGGAGAAAGAGTTTCTGTAAGCCAGTGCCATAATAGGTATACCTTTTTAGTGAAATAGAAGAAAAAAAATTTTTCTTAGTAATAGTAATAACCATAAGTGGAAGATAACAGAAAACATGGAATGAGCCACGGAACTTTTAGCAAAGCACTTGACACTGTATCTTATTTCAGGGGATGACTGATAGGAGGAACTCCGTTTTTCTTCTGAGGGAGTTAGGTATGTCTTGGACTTTCTTGCATCCATTTCTGAATGTAAAGGACATGTGATGATTCTATCCAAGGGGAATGCTTGTGTGAGAAGACAACACAATGTCCCCTAAAGAAAGATCACACATGCACAACTCCACCCATACTTTTAAGACGCCAGAAAATACTAAGTTGTCCTTCCAAAGGGTAGTGTTACTATGCAACTGAAATGGGAAATGAGTTTGTTTAGAAAAAGTACTGAATTCAACATTGACAAAGAATATGAATGAGTCATGGCTGGTTGGTTATTGTTTTGCTGTTTGCATTTAAAACAACCCTGTGTTGTGTACAGATTAATTAGAGGACTGAGAAGACTAAGAATGTCTCACAAGTAGAGGAATGATTGAGTCATTTATGTCATGTTATCTTGACAAAACGTTTATTAGGTGCTAAAAATGATAATTATAAAAACTAACATGGAACATCTAAACCCTACGATTTATTCATTTTGATAAGAGCCCAGCATACATTGCAATTTTTATTGTAGTCTATTGGATTACATGGTTGTTATTATTTTGTAAGTATGGAATGTCCATACTCAGATATAGATATTTTTGTTGCTTAAAGACTAGAAGGAAACATATCATATGTAAATTTTCTTTCAATGGTCGTAAGAAGGATTATTTAATGTTAGAACAATTTTAGGAATTTTTAAATCAATTCCTAAACATCCTGTTTATTATACTCTGTCTAATACAAAAACAAAAGTAAAAATTTGAAATTCAAAACTAAGCAAAATTGTTCATCTTCCCTAAAGAAGTAGAGCATAGTGTTTGCTGGGTTCAAAGTTTGGCTTTGTCATTGTACTTTCGTGCAACTTTAAGCAACTAACATTTCTGTACTCCAATTCTCCTTAAAATGGAATTACTAATAGAATGGCTGTACTGATTATTGTTGAGATTAAATTAGATAATTCATGAAAATCTTAGAGAGCTAAGGGACAGGGTATTTCACTAATTGACCACTATTATCACAAATATATGAAATATATATATAATATATAAGATATATTATCACAAATATATGAAGTACATGTATATATACATGTGTGTATTATATATATGTTTACATGAACATATATATATATATAACACTTAGCACATGCCTATCACATATATTCAGTAAGTGGGGTTATTACCTAAGACTAATAACTATATTCATTTAGCACAAGCACATACTATATGCTAAGAATCCTGCAATAAATCATAAGCACATATAATATATATTCCATGTAGCATGTCAAATGTCCATTTCATGTAAAAATTTCATTCTTTTAAAAATTCTGAGGCTAGGAATTATCATTTCCATTTTATAGATAGAGGCTCAAAGAGCTTAAATAATTTCCCTAAGATCAGAATTTTAAATGACTTAACTAGACAGAAACAAGACTACCTGACACCAACACCAACCATCATGCTCTAGACACTAATCATAATGTTATGAATATATAAGAAATAAGATACACGTAGATCATAGTTCGGCATCATGTATATCTCATCATCTCTCAATAAACAGAGAATCTAGTTTTCAGTTGCCTATAAGTGTAAAGCCCCCCTGTGAGTCCCTTGGCTTTTCTTCTCAGCACCAATCCTGTTCCTCAAGTGCACACAGCACAACCCATTGGGCTACCCTAATTTGAGAAATGAGGATGAAGAAGGATCTTGAGGTTTCCTCAAATTGGTGATAAAGAAAAAATAATTCGCTTTAGAAAGGTATGTGACGAAACATAAACTGCAAATATGTTCTTTAATGATTTAACATCATTAAATACATTTCCTTTTGTGCTCTTAGAACTCCTTTTTAATGTACTACTGTGATATTCAGGTCTTCAAGATATTTCAAGAACTTAGCATGCAGTATTCTCAAAAGTATATTCCTCTCCAGAATTCTTTGTTCTAAGAGCCCCATCTCTGGAGTCAATATTCCAAGGAATCCAGTCTGCGGATACTGATCTAAGGCAAAAAGCCACCACCAGGTGAAGGAATTCAGAGTTTGGGTCTAACTAATGGCCAACAGGCCAGTGCCACGGACATCGGTTTCCTTCTATAAAATTAAGAAATGTTGTCAAAATACTCTGGTGGTACAAAATATCTTTACAAATGTCTGGGAAAGTCTACCACATGATTATTCCATACCACAGTATAACCCTTAATACCATTCTTCCACATGGTTGAGAATGGAGTGATGCAGTAACAAGTGCTAAAAAAGATCAAAGCCAATTGTGTTTTCTCAGTATAATATAGGAAAAATGTAAAACTGTAGAGTTAATAAAGGAAAACTTAACAACTTACCAGGAAAAATATTCTTAGACCAGGCTACACACAGATGCCATTCTCAGAAAGCAAACTCAAGTTGTTTTTATTGTGAAATTTCTCTTTCCTTGCCTCCTACCTCTCTCCCACATTCCCTTCACTCTAACCAAGCCAGTCTCCCACGTAAACAAAGCCCACCCCTCCTGAAATGCTTACTCCTTTCCATCACCTCCTGCCCAAAACAGTGCTTTTCACCTAACACATGGAACCTTTCATGATTCAGGAGATTTTGAGCTTTATTGAGAATAAGTCTGTCTTCCTGTATTTCTAGTTCCTTGCATAATACCAGACATGTGGTAACACCAGTTCACAGTATCCTTTCCTATCCCAAACTCCTTTTCTATTTCTATAATCATGAAGACAAGCATTTAAACCTATATTCTGCCACATGTAATAATTTTTTCTTATAATTTTCATAATTGTCTGTGCTATCTCTTCAGGCAAATTTAATACATTTGTGATAACATGTGAACATAGAAGGAATCATGTTAGTGAAAATAAAACAGAAAGAAAAAGAGAAATACTGGATGATCCCACCTATATGTGGGATATGGGGGAAACAAGTGAATAAAAGCACAAGTAAAACTTAAAACAAGCAACTGACATCAGAACTAACCAAGGGAGGGGAAGGGGATAAAGCTGGGGAAAGGATGGGCACAAGAGTTAAAGATGATGGTTCATGGGTGACAAGGTGGTGGGAGAAACTCAAAGTATACAATGATGTTAAAAGTATGCACATGTGCAATCAAATAAAAAAGTTAAAATTAAAAAAAATAAACTACTAATATTTTCTTTTACTCTGTAAAGCTTTTTAATTTAATTTTAATCTAAGGTAGCCCCAATTGTTTATTTTTACTTTTATTTTCCTTGACATAGGGAGTCAGGTCCTCAAAGACATCTCTATCGTCAATGCCATGGACAGTGCTTTCTTCTACTTATTTTGTTGTTACCAGTCTTATATGTAGGTCTTTAAGTCATTTTGGATTTATTTTTGGGTATAGTGAGTGATCTAACTTCATTTGTTTACAAGTGTTCATCTAGTTTTCTCTGAAAAATTTGTTAAAGTGACTTCTCCTTTCTCCATTGTATGGTTATGATTCCTATGTCATTTATTGAGTACTGGCATGTACGTGGATTTATTTTTGAGCTTTTGATTCTATGGCATTGATAGATTTATCCATTTTTTATTCCAATATCATATCTATTTCATTCCAATACCATATTGTTTAAATTATAAAGTACTTATAATGTACTTTAAATCTATAAAGTACTCTAAATCTATAATGTACTTTAGATCTACAATGCCATTTTTCTTGTCTTTTCTCATAATTGCTTTACCTATTCAAGGTTTTTATGGATCCATACAAAGTTTAATAATTTCTATTTTATTTCCTCAAAGAATATCAGTGTAATTTAACGATTATATTAGATCTATATATTACATTTGGTAAAATAGTTATTTTAACTCTATCAATTCTCCCTATCCAGAAACTTGGAATATCTTCCCATGTCTTTATGTCTTTCTGTGTCACTTAATAATGTCTTATGCTTTTCACTGTATAAATTCTTCACCTCAGTGAAGAATTCAGTTCAGTGTTCAAATGCAGAGTACAGAAAACATGGAAGGGAGGGGAGAATTCCATTCTCGAGAGTCAATATGTCTGCATTCTCCTAGTTCTACAATTCATTCAATAAAAAAACTTGGGAAAGTCACTGAATGTCCTTGGATTTATGTGCCTATCTAGAAAGTGTAGTAAAACCATTCATTATAATTAATAAAAGATGAAATTGTGAACTTTAAATATGTATCACAGTGAATTCCACAGATGTATGTTTTTTTCTCCAAAGACCACACGCTGATTACATTATCTATGTTCTTTCCCCTAGAGCTGTATTAAGATTGTTTATTCCCTTTGATAGTATTATGTAGTTCAGTTGTTCTAGAACATATATCTTTATTTTGAGAATGGAGAAAAACCAGAAAAAAATAAGACAGAGTGAACTACAAGGAATTAGTCATTTAATGATTAAGAATCTCTTCCAGAATGACACATAACCAAGTATAATGTTTTACTAAGATATAAAACAACACATAACCACAGACTTTTATCTCATTTTTCTGGAGCCTTCATGGGTTAAAATATTTACTGTTAAACTATTTAGATAGGTAATTTAACCTTATTCTGTCCTTACCTTACCATGTTTTATATAAAATTTGTTCTTTAATGTTTTTCCCATGTGGAAATTCAGCAACTAAGCTTGGTTTCTTGAATTGTCTTATTCACATTTGGTTTAATCATATAAAATGTATGAAAAAAAGGAACATTATATTACATAAAAAATCAATGTCTTGAAATTATAACCACATAAGAAATTTCTCCATTGGTTTTCACCAGGTCCCAAATGTGATCCACTTGTAAAATTATGAACAAATAACATTTGAGTCCATTAAACAAAAAAATCACGTTAATAAAAACCAAATCCAATTGAAAAGGAAGATCCAGAATTTGGAGCCCAGAAAAACAGCAATTATTGCCATTTGAGAATGCCACTCTTTTTCTCTCAAAGTGGTGGTTTTACCACCCACTCTCTGATTTTCTACATAATCCTAAAAACTCCTTAAAAACTAAAAAGAAAAGACAGAGATAAATGCATGTTTTATTGAATTCTATGATCTTGTGTATTCTAATACTTTGTAATTATAAAACTCAGTTTCTAAAAAGTGTGTGCACATGTATGTGTGAGCTAGAAAGAAGAGAGAGAGAGAAAATGAAGATCCACCATTAACCATTAACAGTGTCAAGTGAGATTACAAAGGGGAATTTTTTTTCATTTAGTCTTGTATTTTTCCTATTTTTCCAGAATATTATACTCATTTTCCATAAAATGGAAAAATATATCATGGTGCACATAATAAATAATAAAACATAGCAGCTTTTATATAAATGTAATGGTAATTGTTCTTTCAAGTTATCCCACCCCAGAAGATAGAACCAATAAAATGATTAACTTTTTAATCATAGATATGAAAAATAAGATTCATATTTACTTTCCTTCTCTTTTACACAGAACTTCTTATCAATGAGATGTTGGTTCTACACTCAGAACATACTCCAAATCCAACCAGTTCTCACCTACTCTACCAGCAACAGGTCCAAACCACTCATCTCATGTGGGCTACTGAACATGCCTGTTAACCTATCTCCTGCTTCTACTCTATCTCTCCAAGTCCATTTCTCATGCTGTCGTTAAAACTGTCTTTCTTTAAATATAGAATATGCATGTCAATACCTTGCTCAACAACCTGTTTACATTTACTAGAAAAAAAAAATCCAACCACCACATGACCTGGCTCCTGTCTTTCTTTACAATCCCACTTCCCCGTTTCTCCTGCTCTTTAATTCTGACCTACCTGTTCACCAAAAAGACCAAACTCTGCTGTTGACATGCTTCTATTTGTTTGCTAGGGCTGCAATTACAAAATGCCATCGTCTGGATGGTGTAAATGTTAAAATCTATTTTCTCACATTTCTAGAGGCTAAAGCAAAACAAGAAGTTTCTCAATGGCAACTCACTTCGTTTGCAGATACTGTTTTTCCATATGTCCTTGAGTGAGCATCTCCATCTCTGTCCAAACTCCCTCTTCTTTATTATTATTTTTATTTATATACCATTGGCTTACAAATTAAATATGTAAATATAAAATAATAAATATATTGAAATAATATAATGTTTAATATATTTATATAAATATGAATAATATAAAAATATTTATACTGTTTATATTATTTATTGTTACATTATATATTTATATTTATAAACATATAAATTTCAGTGGCATATCTTCACATCTCTAGTATGAATAGTTATTGTTTACCACAATCACATTGACTCTCTTTATAACTTCCTCTTAAATCTCTTATCCTCCCCATTTGGCAACCACTATTTATTTTTCAGAGTCTAAGAGTTATGTTTGTTGGTTCTGTTAGTTCATTTGTTTTATTTCTTTATATACCTTATAAAATGAAAATATACAGAAATTGTCCTACTTTTTCTCAACTGTTTCATTTAGCCTCAAATTCAATCTCTATGCCACAAAAGACATCTTTTTAAATAGCTAAATAGTTGTTTCTTTATATATATATTTTATATATATTATTTTATATACATACCTTATATATCATTTTTATATTTTATATATCATATATTATATATAATATATAATTTATATATATTCATAATTTTATATTTTATATATATCATTTTCATATATTATATATATACCACATTGTCTTTAATTGTTCATCTGTAAGTGGACATTCAGGCTGTCTCCATGTCTTGTTTCTTGTGAATAGTTCTGGAGTGAACATATGAGCTGCATATTTATTTTAAAATTAGTGCAAATCCTTTCTTATAAATTGGATTAGAGATCACCCATATGACATAAATTACATTAATTCTCTCTTAAACTGTCATATCTCCTGCACAGTGACATTCTGAAGTACTAGGGATACTTCAGCATATATTTGGAGGGGAGACATTACAGTATATAACAATGCTCTTTCCTGTACTAGAAATGTTTTTTTTTCCCAAGAACTTTCTTGGTTCATTTTTTTCCTATTAGAAAAAACATTCTTGCCTTTTGTGACAACATGGATAGAACTTGTAGGGATTAGGCTAAGTAAAGTCAAGAAAGTGAAAGTAAATAAGAAAATCTCATATGTGGAATATAAAAAAAAAAAAACAAAGCAAACTGACAAAGACAGCAAGTACAATTCTTAGACTCTGTGAAAAATATGGTGACTATCAGAGGGAAAGGGAAATGGAGTGGAGAAAGAATAAAAACGATCACTTCCATTCTATGTTCTGTTGCATTTCCCTGTTTCATCACTTGTGGTGTCAGTCTCCGACTTAGGGAAACTGGCTCCCAGCCATTGTCCAAAAAGAGTTCCTCCAAAGAAACAGATATCAGCCATTCTCTTGGTTTGCAAATCTGTTGTGGGACTGCTGCCAATTTTGTGATCTTCCACCTCTTTGGAAACGCGGGGTGGAAATGTTATGCTGCTCTCTTTGAGGGTGTAGTTGAACCAGGACTTTGGCTTCCAACCTCTACTATGTTGCAGGTGTAGTTTTGTGCTATGTCAACACTAAGATTGACAGTCCAGTGTCTGGTGGTTCTGGTCTGCCCAGGAAATGTCTGTGTCCATGGCCTTTATTCATTTCCCACACCTCTTCTGTCTGCAGCGGTTCCTTAGTATTTTTCATACTAAAGTATGAAATACAGTATTTTTCATACAATTAGTGTGGGCTAATGGAGTGGGAGTGACCAGAAGTTGTTCACCATGGCCACCTGGCCTCCACCCCCAGCCATGCACTGACCCCTCAGACAAATAACAAGGAGCAGCAAGCACTGATAGACTGCAACCGAGCTTGGACTAGCTGCTGGAGGCAAAGATAGGACTGGAAATCTAAACAGCATGGTCAACCATGTCCCAGGGATACCATACCCAGGAAAAGGACATAGATCCAGAAACTTTAACCAAAGGACTAAACATGGACTAACACACAACTACAACAAAGGAGTCAAAATGACTGGGCAGGTAGTCAGGGGGATGAGGGGGCACACCCAAGGGGATCAACAAGCATAAAAATACAAATGATGTACAAAATTAAAACAAAAAACACTTAAATCTTTCATCAAAAAAAATCGCATAAAGTATGCTCAATTTGGGAAAAGGGAGGGTGGGGTGAGGAATTAGGGGTACAATACAACTATACAAATGTGAACCGTATTGTATAATAATTACAAAATAAAGAATTAATTAAAAAAGAATAAAGATGATCAATTTGAAAGTGTGATGGGAGTTTGAATTGACAGTCAGTGTGGTGTAGCAAAGACACATACAGAGGCATGAAACTATGCCCCCAAAATGTATAGAGTACTGTAAACCAATGAAAAATCAATAAAATTTTATTTTATGGTCAATAGTACCTAATTTGAAAATCCTGCTTTAACAAATTTAAATTGAAATAACAATGAATCTTTGAATAGATCAAGCCCAACTTGCTTTGGGGCACTTTTTTGACATAGATGATGGATGGATTCTATATAACAAATATCAAATATATTTTTAGCTACACATTCCATCTAGTTCTAGACCAAATAGCAAATTAAATGGATTTTTATTAAGCTTTTATTTTCTTATATCAATGTTCATTTTTGTACAGTATTTCTCCCCTCAGGTAGTGCCTGTAACTCTCCCACCACCACACCACCCTTCACTTACCATATTTCCTTGTGTTCATCCCTCCTATTTTGACCCTCTTCCTCCTCCCTACTTCATGCTTCAAATCTATAGTTTACCTGTAAGTTTTGTCTCTTTTTTTTGATACTTTGTTTGTATCAAGATATCAGATGATATTTTTCTGTTTCTTTCTGACATATCACTGAGCATTAATCCTTTCCAGTGTCATCCACGTTGCTGGGATTGACATGAGTTTATCTGTTTTGATTGCTGAGTGTAATTTCTCTAAAATGGAATTTATTTAAGGAAGTTTTCCACTCTCCCACTTAAACATCATCAAAACAAAGACATCTTACTGAGTAGGAGAAAATATCTGCAAACTATACATCAAAGAGTTAATATTCAAAATATATTTAAAAATTCAACTTAAAAAAGCTAAACAAGTCTAAAAATAAATGGGCAGAGAATTTGAAAAGACGTTTTTCCAAAGAAGATGTACGGATGGTCAACAAGCTCACAAAAAGATGTTCACCATCTCCTATTATTAGAGAAAGGCAAATAAAAACAATTAGCTATCTCCTCATGTATATATTGTAACTATCTACAAGTCTAAGAACAAGTTTTGAAGAATGTGTAAAGAAAAGGGAACGCTCATACACTGTGGAAGGAATTACAAATTCCTGCAGGCATAATGGAAAGCAGCATGGAGATTGCAGGAAAAAATAAAAATAAAAATAAAAGTTCCATATAATCCAGTTACCCCAGTTCTGGTATTGACTCAAAAAATACAAAAACACTAATTCAAAGAGACATATGCACCCCCATATTTATTTCAGTATTATTATTATTTACAATAGCCAGGAACTAAAACCAACCTAAGTATCCATCAACAGATGACTAGGCAAAGTAGACATTGTATATACACAATGAAACAATGAAATGTTACTCAGCTACACACACACTACACAATAACCTGCCATTTGCAATGGCCTAATGGAAGTAGAAGGTGGATGCTTAGTGAAATAAATCAGAAAGAGAAACAAAAACACCACGTGATTTCACTTACATGTGGTATATAAAGAAACCAAGCAATGAAATAAACTAAATAAAATAAAAACAAACTTTTAAGCTATAAGACAATAGGGGTGAACAAAATGCCAAAAGACAAAAGATAAATTGAGTAAAATGTATCAATTGTTTGGGGAAGGACAGAATTCTAGTTTGAGTGATGAACTTAACTGGTATGTACAGATGTTAATTTTTAATGATACATACCTGAAATTTATAGTCAATGTTACTTGAAAAATAATTAATAAATTAAATAGCTTGGAATTTCAAAGTCATGTTTTATATGGAATAGTTAAGGAAACCTGAAATTCTAGTAAAACAGAATAGATGCACAATCTCTAAGTGTTTGTGCAATGACTATGAGATAAAAGAGCAAACTTTCACTCCCTTGATTTAGAGGGAAGAACTAATACTATTGAAAGGAAATTTAAAATGTAGGTGGCTGACTTATACTCAGTATGGAAGAGATTCATGCTATCTTGGTTAAAAAAAGTGCATTTCACAAATAGTGTGTTTCTTATTACTGAAAATATGCAAACAGAGACCACAGTACTGCTTTTCAAAGACAGCAGAAAGCATTCTCAATGTTTGGTAGAAATTGGACTAGAAATTGCTGCTAGCCCTTCCAATTCTGGGGTTTCAAGAGTCTAATCATTCTTTTATTAAAAGCAAAATATTTATTCTCTCCTAAAAGAAAAGATAGAAAAGATATTTGTTATATATTCCTCCTTAACTCTCACTAGCCATAAGAAAATCTTGAGGAAAAAAAATACCATCTTTCAAACACGATAAACTCTATGATTACGTAACCAAATCTGAAAATATAAACAAAATTGCAATTTATGTCACTTTTTCTAACATAATTACAGTTTACTTTAGGTATATATGTTAAAATACATGGATTTTCAGTAGAACTACTTTTGCCTGTCTTTATTTATATTTAAGTGTTTTCTTAGAGATTTTTTTCAAGTGTAAAACGTTTCCATCATTTATACTATCTATTTCAGAGTAATTAAGATATGATGAAAAAACACTATTATTCATATAGTGAGATAATAGTTCTAGTCCTGATTTCTTCCCAATATTCTAGCATTTTGAGATGACATCTGGCATTCTAACCACTAATGATTACAATGTCTTCTATCCAACAAATTAGTCTCTATATCTCCTTTCCCTTGTCTTTAAACTTAGAGTTTATACTAGATTATCCCTGAGATTTCTCTTATATCTTATTTTTATTTCCATTACTTGACATTGTAATGAAGCTACTACCAAAACTTCTAGTAATAGCTACTAGTTTATAACTTCAAAGAGTTATAAAAGGTAGAAGAGAATAAACCAGCCTCTTCCAACTCCTAGTATTTAATGTGTTTTTACTGACATAAACTTCAAACAGTACTATGGTGTCCCAGTCCACTAAGAAATCACAACTTTTTGGAGCCTTTTTACAGTGTTGGTGGGAATGTAAATTTGTCCAGGTTCTATTGAAGGCAATATGGAATTTCCTCAAAATATTAAAATTAGCTCTACCATATAATCCATCAATTATACTGCTAGGTATCTTTCTGAAGAACACAAAGTCACCAGTTCAAAGGTATGTATGCACTCATGTGTTCATTGCAGCACTATCTACACTAGCCAAATTATAAAAATAACCTAAATGCCCATTAACACAGTAGTGCATGGATATACACAATAGAGTACTATTTAGTTATTTCAAAAATGAGTTCTTGTCATTTATAACAACATGGATGCAACTAGAGGATTTTTTACTAAGTGAGAAAGTCAGAAGGAGAAAGACAAATACCAGATGGTGTCACTTATAAGTGGGAATAGAGAGAAAAACAAAGGAACAGACAAAGCTAAACTAAAACAAACCCAAGAAATGTGACTGCAGAATTACAGGTACTAGAAGGGCGGGTGGGGCAATGCCTGGGTTAAAGGACTATGGGGCTTTGATGGTAGGGGAGGTGTGGTAGCATACATCTAAGGAGATATATATAAATCTATTCCCCTAAATCATGCATAGTATTATAAACCAATGTTACCTCAATAAAGAAAAAAGTCAGTCACCCTCACAACAATGAAAACAGAAAACAAATGGGGGAGGGGGGAGGAAGAGACAAGAAAAGGAGAAATCACAGCTTTTTGAAATTTAATCATTCGTTATACAATTTGCTATGGAATCAAAAAGGAGGATGGGATGGACTACATAGGTAAATAAAAGTAAGGGAGATAAGCCTATCTCCTGTAATATACTTCTTTTCTTTCATTCAATTCTACCAATAGCCCACAATCTAGCAACAATAAGGAAAGGCTGATTTTTTTTTTTTTTTTTGACAAGGGGGAAGAGCCTTCCTGAAACTTCTATGTAAGCTTAACATGTGAAGCAGCAGGGATGATTAAAACACGTTAGAGTCCTGGGGCTCTACTTTGGGTTTCTTCTGTGCTCCACTGATGTGACTCTATTTTATTTCAGAACTTTAAACAAGTTACACCCTTGACAATAAATATAATTGTAGTTAAACAATTATCTCAAGTTAATGCTGAAACAAAGTAGATATCCTATTATTTTTTCCTACAAATAAAATCCATCAATATGGTGATTTAATTCATCAATTTATTGATTATTATCTAAAATACATGACTTAGATTTTTAAGAAACAATCTACAATTTCCCAGTATATATGTAATATGTAATAATTGAGACGGAGAACTCATAGCCTGACTCTGATATGGGTTTATCAGATTCCTCCAGAAGAGCTCTCCTCCCTGCTCTGTGCTCAGAAAGTTGACCTGGATAGAGGATATCAGTAATTTGCAGTGACTGGTTGCATTCAACTTGGAGAATTATAGGAGACAGGAAATAAAGAGTAGAATGAGTCTGAGGTATTTATCCTCTTGTCTCCCTCTCTCACTGTCATAGAAGGTAACTTCTCTCCACAACTCTTTTCATCCAAGTTCTGGGTATAGCTTTCTCTCCCTGTACCTCCAAAGCAAGTGGGACTAATAACTGTTGTTACTACCAGTGTATTATTTATTTCTAATTTTAGCAGTGCATATGTTCTATTAAATCTCTCCCCTTTTTGAATTTATGGCCAAGTGCATGATAAAATGCTTTGCATTTAGTTATTTGAAAAAAATTATATTTCTATTTGAAGAAAGTGAAATCTATACCTCAGACATACCAAGTTTGCCCCAAAAATCCACTTTTGAGATATAGAGCCAATAATCTTTCACTATCATTATAGTTGTATGAAATTTCCCTTCCATTTGTGAATTTGTCTCTGTTTTGTTTGACATTTTGTGATTATTAAATCTTTATCAACTTTAATTTATGTCATTATACAGTATACTTACATATTCTAAAACTTTAAAATTCAGATTTCATTATGTGTGATATCAGAATCGTTCTAGTTGTTTTACATTTCTTTATGTTGCCCAACTCCTTTGTTGAAGGAGGGAAAGAAGGAAGTGAAGGAGGGAGGGAGGAAAGAATGGGAGGGGAGGAAACTAAGCTAAATCTGCCTTTTAATGGGCACTTTCTTTACTAACATCTGAATTTTGTCTTTTAACCAAAAGTAGCAGTTTCTGTCTTAATAAGTTCATTCAGTCCATTCACATTTAACATAAAGTCTAATGATTTCAGAAATGATTTTATTCCTTCTGCCTTATTCTACTGCTTGCTGCTTATTTACATTGTTGTTTCCCTGATTTTCTTCCCCTTAGTTTTATTGATTTGATTAAATTGCTGTTTATTCTTATTTCTACCATGTTAACTTAAAGGCTCTAATGTATTTTTCCATTCCTGTAATGGATAGCATCTCTTTCCCAGCTCTCTTAATCAGACACATATGCCACTATGACTGCTTTAAAAACAATTTTACTCCACATCTCCAATGGTGAAAAAAAATTTAAACGAAATTATGTTTCTACATTATCCCTTTTACTTTACTTTTTACATTATGCCTTATTTGGAGGGGCACTCTTATCTTGACTTTCTTGTGCCCATTTAACAATGGCTTGCTGAGCTACATTAGCTCCTGTCATATTAAAATTTCTCCAATGGAATGCCTCTTCTTTTTTAAGTCTTTGTTCAACACATGTATTCTTAGGCAGTGTTTTCTTAAACCTAGATGTAGAATAACAATGAGATAATATTTACTGGCTAAATAGAGTATGCCAAATTCTCTTCTAAATGTCTTATATTTATCAACTCAGTTATTCTTTGCAACCACAGTGTGGGTTAAGTTTTACCATTTTTCCTATTCTTTGCATTGCATAAGAAGAAATTGTGACAAAGAAATGTTACATACTTGCCTAAAGTAACTCAGCAAATAAGTGAAATAATTAGGAACTAAATACAATTATGCCACTTAAAACTTGTGTGTATAATACCTGGACCACACTGATTCACCATGTTTTTCTTCGTCTTAGTCCAGTTTGAGGTCCCCGCTTGGTTTATATTGTTGTTACTTGCAGCTTTTTTCATGCATTCCCCTCTTTTAGGAATGTGGGTGGCAATCAGTCTGGGTGCTTGTCTATCCCTGAGTTCATGTATTTACCCTGATATGTGAATAAATATTGGCTATGTGTTAGATACTTGAACTATCCTTTCTCTATACATTTTGTCTTCTAGGTTCTAAGACTGTGAAAGGAAGTCTTCTCTAACTTCATTCACCTGTGAAACTGTGAGTAGAGACACTTTCTCTAGGAACCCTGAGGGGGATGACATCCTACCTGAAACCTATAGGCTTATGGTTCAGGTCATACAACAGAGTTCCCACTTGTATTTCAGTCACTGACTGAGCTCCATTGTGCTGATAGAGGAAAATAACTGCCCATTTATGGAATCCATACAGCCTTAAAGAAAAGAAACTCACTAAAAGTTTGAATTACAACAGCTGCATACGTGACAGCATGTGAATACAAACTAATTTCAATTGCTAAGGAAATGCAAATATAGTCTCAAAAAGAAGAGTTCTGAAAATTAAAATTCATTTTCAAAAAGAAAATTCAGTACCTAATAAACAAGAGAGTTTGGTCGCTGAATAACCATATCAATTACCTGATTTTAAGAAATATCCCAAAGCACAGAAATGAAAGAAGCAGAATTTTTTATTGGAAGAATGTTGAAAGTGTTATAGAATATCTAGCAAATAGGTAATGGGGAGATATAAATGGAAAAGATTTTTTAAAAATCCCAAAAATGAAAAAAGAACTAAATCTACACAGATTATTAATTTTGATAAAAAGATATACATCTAGGCATTTCCTATATGTTAAGGAAAGTATCTTAAATGTTTCTAGAAAGTAAGAAGAGGTTTCCACCAATAGTTATTCACTCTCACCCTGTGAATAGAAAATCAAAGTATTATTGAAGTACAATGACCATGTGAGCATGGTAGCCTGGAATATGCTGAAGCACAGTGACCTCAGAAATGCAGCCTCAGGGGTCTAGATAAGCAATCCATGACTTACTCAGTTTACTAATATGCACCCCAGTTTCTCTCTGAATCTTCCCCATTCTATCTCCCATCTCATCAGGCCAAGTTCTACCACCAATGCTAGCCCACCCAGAACACCAAAACATGTGAAGTGTATATACACCCTTAACTTTCTGGTAAGGAAGGGAGTCAACCTTGAGATGTGAATCCAATGGGTCAGTACTGGTACTTCTTGCCAACTCTGGTGTCCTTGTTCCCTTAGTGCCAGCTTTCATTATCTATATAGAAAAAAACCTGGCACCATCTCAGAGTAATCCATAAAAAAAATCTATTCCTTCTATGGCTGTTAGATAATAGAGTCAAGAGAAGGAGACCTGCATACAGGATAGTGGCCCTGCATGCTCAACAAGTTAGCACCATGATTAAAAGGAACTGCACAGGATAAGAAGAGACCATGGTGTGGTACTACCTACTGCAAGCCATGGCTATAAATGTGGTGCTGAACTGGACAAACGTGATGCAAAGGTCATTCTGGAATCAACTGGAGACCTTTAAATAAGGCTTCGAAATCATACGAGAGGGAAATTTTATAGTAAAAGATAGATAGCTAATAAAAAATACTAATCACACAAATAAAAACACATGCATATTTACATATATAAAGACATACAACACGCAAAATAGGAATATATATGCATCATAATTATATATAACTATATATTTACCTATAAACATAGTGATAATAGAGATGATATAGATATAATCTGAAAGGGCATTGATTACAGTTTTTAAATGGTGACATCTGATCAGTGACAATATGATATCTTCATTTTATTTTCTAATAAGAGAATATATTTATATTCTAATAATTCATCTTTTCTGGAGAAATATAGACATATATATGTAGGGAGAATAACAATAGAACAAGAGGAGGAAGATAAGAAGCAATAAAAATGAAGGAAAAGTGAGAATGAGAAGAAAATAGGGAAAGAAGGGATAGGAAGGGAAACCCTGAAAAGAATCCCAATGATGTCTGGAAGAAGGAATGTGGAGATTCAATGACAAAAGACATCCAGTTTGATCATTGAGGGGTGTCTGGCACTCCACAGTTTCAGGTGCATAACATTTAAGAGTTTTGCCTTTTCTGAATTGCCACACACCACCCTAGTAAGAAAATGCAACCTTAACCATTAATGTTTAGCTTTCCCCACATTAAGATATGTCATAATTGGTTTCAGAGATAACTAGATTCAATTTTGGAAAAAAACTAAAGCATAAATTAATTAAAAATGTCTCTGAATTGCAGTGCCTGTTAATGCATATGCTAGCAACACACATTTTATGATATCCATTTCTCTTACAGAAATACCAAAATTATTTAAATGAACCTAGACTTTATTTTGTGATAGTCTTATTTCAGTGGCTTTAAATATTAATTTAGGCTTTATAACCACCAAGCACATTAAAGATTAACCACACAAAATATTTATATAAAATTGTCCATGAGAAAGAAACTTCTGGACAAGTTTGTGCTGTAAATAACTATGTGGGAAGTATGTTTATTTGCATGAATTGCATACTCTTCTATTAAAGAACTCATAATTCTCTATACAGATTGAAGATGCTGAATTCAACTAAATCAGAATACATCAGCAACTCTGATCAAGAGCTTTTTTTCCCCTTTTTTTCCCCTTGACTTGACCAAGTTGACATAACAATCTAGAGTTATACTAATCCTCCTTGCAACTAGTCAAAATTAGGGCAACATGAATGTTTTGAAAGCCAAATAAATTTAAACAAATTAAAATTTGGGATTTTGTTTTTTGTTTTTGTTTTCATTTCACAGAAAGTTGTACTTAGCATGGTGGTGTTGCTACTTTAATTGAGTCACATTCAGGATATGCTTTCACATACCTGAGACATAATCCCTTCTGGAACAAGACTGTAGACAATTATCAGTCTAAAGACTTCACAGATTTTTTTCCCCACCAATTGATTATTCTAAATAAATTTTCTCCCCATTTTGCTTCTATAACACTGCAGTTTTGATGGTTGTCAGGAGTTAACAAACAATCCCCAAAACAGCTTAGGAAAATAAATTAATGCTCTTAAACAATGAATATGATGTATATGCAGCAATCTTGCTGAGGCCAAAACCCGTACGTACCACTAGTGTTTGGCTCTATGACAGCATGAGGATTCAGATTTCATGCTGTTCAGGTATTTTTCTCCTGAGCCTTTGAATTGTGTCAATGTGGCATCATATAAACCAAACATTCAGTCAATCACTTTTTTACAGCACGATTATTTTTAGTTGTAGCGGTAATACTGAGTTGACAAATAATGTCACCTTCAAGGCACTTGGGTCCTCTTTCACATCAACTATTATTTGTCAAAAATCTATCCACTTATTAAGATTTAGTCAGTGCTCATTTTGAGGGTATATAAAATTCTTCCGAGAGTATTCAACCAAATATGGTTCTAATGAAATGCTGGCAGTAATGTCACCAAGTAGCAAAATCTTCCAGCCAGTCTGAGATTTTGTTTTCCAGGAAGCAAGAAATGTAAATGGTTGGAATGTATCTCAGGATGAGGAATATCAGTGGCATGCTTATACAAACAGAGGAGATAACTTTTCCAGTTTGTTAATATGCTAGATCCATAAAAGCACTTGGAAAGAGCTGGCATTAGATCACATTATCTTATTCCCTGTGTGCTGAATTGAACGCACTGTGCTCTGTCCTAAATTTTCAACTCTTTCCCATTCATGGTTAGTCTGAATACTTTCACCTCGCCACAGAGCCACATCTGCCAAAAATGCAGCAGGCACACCCTCATATTCTTAAAATGGATGCAGCTACAAATTTCAGGAGCTCCCTTAATGTCCCAAAATTTTTTGCTGTCAACCTGACTGTTCAACTTTAAAATTAATTTGTTCATGCAATTGTTCAGGATATTAAAGTGCTCATGTATCTAAAATCCAGGTTATGATTTTCAAGCAACCCCAGAAATTCATTTTTGCATTAACCAGTTGGCATTGATAACATTGGGGCGTTGTTTCTATTTGGATGAAGACAGAAACCTGCCAAAAGGAAGGAGAAGCATAGAGAGAAAGAACCCTCACCTCCTAGAGTTGTATAATCTTCTCTTTTCTTTCTCCGGGGTCATTCTTTACTACCTACTGGTTCGGACTGATCAATACTTTCACATAAGGCTTGTCTTTGCTGCTGATGGTGATAAAATCAAGCCCAGCAAAGAGATTTCTTCATGCTTAGAACTGGATCCCTCGAGGTGCTGACCTGGATGGTCAAATGTTAAAATCAGGTTGCTTGTGACAGTCAGGAGGACCCTCAGTTCACTGTAACTGAGGATGCCTGTGGTCAGACTGGAATTGCACCCCCAGAGACCCACTAGCACCTCTTTCCTAATGGTTACTCATACCTCATCTCACTCTCAATATTCTCTTCTTATCCTATAACCTTAGTTAATTTGCTGTTTCTTTCAACTGGACAGTGCTCTCTCTACCAAGCCACCTCATAGGCTCTGGTCAAAAAGCAACTGTTTCATCCAAAACCCAAATCTGAACTCTGCAGGTCCCCTCTGAGCCTGGAGTTGCAGGCACAGTTATTCCAGCAATTCAGTGGACAGTGTGTCTATGTAGACACACTGCAAGTGGTCAGTCTCCAAAGCTTCACAAGTGGTTTTGCAGTGTCACATGCCTCACATGAAAGTATTTCCCACTCTAATTTTGAGTCAAAGCTCCTGTGTTTTGTCTGAGTTGTTTTCAGCAAAGTTCAAAATCATGTTTTTGGTTGGTGAGTTCCCCTTTCTTTTTATTTCAATGACTTTCATAGTCAGGCTATAGAATTAAACAAAATGACATGAGACTTATATAAGTACAGTTCTGGTACATAGGAAGTCTAGATATTAGAGATTGTGGAGGTGAAATTACACAGATATAAAATTGTATTTTTTGATAGATTTCCCCAAAATCAAACATGCCTCTTCCCAGTAAAGAAGGTTATATGAAGATAAAAATCTGTAAGGTGATGACATTAAAAAGTCAAATTTTCAATTAAGATTATGGAAGTTACAGCCTCCCTACACTGCCACTTACTTAGAATAACTGCCCTTCTTATGTTCTCTCAGTTATGTGTGTCATATGTGTAGAAGGTATGTCAATGTGTAGAAGTTGAGTACATGCTTACTGCTTAAGAGTACATACCAGTTTATGTAGTCAGCTGTTTCAATACATGTTACAGATTTGTAGGTAGTATTATAAAGGACTCAGAGAGTTTCAGTCTTCTGAAAGAAGCAGATTATTTTGTCTTTATGATTTAAAATGCGATTCTCAACCTTAGGATATTTTAGAATTTGCGACAAAAAACACAGATACAGATAAAACAATAGAGCAAAGAAAATTAAATTTAGGTAAACAAGTGATTTTAGATAAAGAAGAAAAAAGGCAGTTCTATAAAGGCAGCCTGACTGATAGCCTCTGACTCATCAGTCAGTCAGATGTTGACAAACAAAAATGGGCAGTTCTTTTGATTTTTAGAAAGTCACATTCATTCCTATTCCCATCGCATACTAGATACAACATGTGGCTGCATGCATAGTTCACTGCAGAAGTCTAGGGAGTGTTATCATACAAACAATTGTCACATGAACTAGACTATAGACTAGTAACTCCCCCAGAACTAAGTGGTAACTCTGCCTTGTAGTCCGTGTAGCAGAAGACAACAACATAAAGGTTGTTTTTCTCCCTTCTAGAGTCTTATTTGATACATTTCTTGGAATGCTTTTCATGGGAACTTAGGCCTCTAGCTTACATAACAAATAATATACAAAAAAAATTAAAGTCTGTTCATTACCTAAAGTCACAATCAAGGTGACCTACATTCAATGACTATACAGTGTGGCCCTTTGGCCCTTGGGCCTTTACTAGTCTTGGAACAGCTTGAAAAGATCATCCCATCATCAAATTTCCCTTAGTATCTGTTGAAGTCTGCATTGAGGCTGCATCAAAATCAAATTTATTTCTTTCTCTTTTTCTTTCCTTCCTTTCCATAGTTTGTCACAAACTTGAAAGGTCTGCAAAATAATCAGATTCAATCTCTTCCTAATTATAAATAAAAACAAAACTGTTCTCCGTGTCCTCCTTACCCAACAAAAAATGATAAAACCAGCTTTAAACCTGACTATGCCTCCTTTCCCATTCACTTCTCTAAATAGAAAAGATTAATTATGAGTAAGGGGAATGCATGACCCAAAAAAGGGGAAAACTTTTATCATCCAGTATCCATAAATAAATAAACATATATTCCTTCATAAGATCACACACACACACACACACACACACACACACACACACTCCTACTGATACCTTATCAGTCTCTGGATTTTTGTCATTGGTCCAATTGTTTGTCTAGTGATCATGGTATCCATCAATGCAGACCAAGTATACTATGGCAATAACAATCCCAATGCAAAACAAAGAACCTTGCACTCTTACTACTTATCTGTTAAGGCTCTACTCCATCTTGTCTTCATCTTAGAACTGAGGCTAAAGAAATAGCTCTGGTTGGTTTCCTTCAAGGTATTTTTTAATTCTTACTATAGTTTGTAATAGAAGGAAATGTTTTTAATAACTATAATATGTACTTAATATAGAAAATATTACTTTTAAAAAGCTGGCAAACATTACTAAAATATTTTTATAATTTACAGCATATGAAAAATAGAATTTTGTTTTCTAGGTGAAATATTCCTTGATTTTCAAATCACTTAAAGATATACTCTATGAAGACATGCTGCACACTTTGAGATAAGGAAGAAATAAATCCAGGATTCTTTAATCTATTACACAAAACCAATGTAAAGTTGATTACTAAACAAGTCATAATTTATAGGTGTTACAACCTGTTATCTTTGTTCTTGTTTTTTTGTCTACATTCAGTGCTCAAATCAGACACAAGCCTCTTCTGACCTCAAACCTGCAGTGAAAAGTGCTTCAACCTGAGGGACTTGATTATGGTCAGTGATTCCCTCTAAAATATTTTTTAAGTTTTTGAAGCTTTCTCAAGTTTTTAAAACAACAGGACAATACTCATTCAATAACAGTTCCTATTGTTTTCCTAATATGCTGACCTCTACTGAAACTTGCCTGATATTATCTCAATTTAAGGTTTGGATATTTCTCCCCTATTAAAGTGTGTTTTCTGATTCTTTTTCTAGGTTAACTATTTTACTTGTCCTTCTCAACAAATAGTATGTGTTATAGGCTCTTATCCTCATCCCACTTTTAGGCCACAGGACAAGAAGGATCCTCCCCCATATTCCATTTTCACAGGAAGCTTGAGAGGAAGGAAGGAAGGAAGGAAGGAAGGA
>PVHY01012898.1:0-42966 GCA_004024945.1 Uropsilus gracilis | reverse complement strand
AAAAAAAAAAAAAAAAAAAAAAAAAAAAAAAAAAAGAATATAGATGGTGTCCAAAATATGATGCCGTACAGCGTAGTGCAACTAAATCTGTGAGCTTTGTTTCTTCCGGTCCAGTCTGATATACGTATGACAAGGAAATGGCATAGTTTCATGCTGGAGTCAGTATAAAAGGTCACACCTGCATTATTTCTGAAAAGAATGAGTTGTTTCCAAAGTGAGATTCATCCCGTTTCTGCGACAAGGACAAGTTGGCCAACCAGGAAGTGACTCCTAAATCCTGTATTAACATGGGGAGATTAGATCGAATGTTTAAAATATCAGGAATGGAAATGGGTGATAATTAGATGAAGAAAATATCTCTTATACAGTGAACATTGGCTTGTTTTAATAGAATACACAAACATCCCTGGAGACACAATATTCCGGAGGAGAACAAACTCGTGCAAAGTCTCCGAGCTTGAAATAGCAGTTATAGGACAGCTTGAATAATTGGGTGGGATGAAATATGGGGTTTCTCAAGCAGAGTTTTGGGAAGATTTTTAAACACATTTTATTGTGAGACATTAAGAGCCCTATGAACACTGCTTAGAAGTGTAGATTTTATCATCTAGGCAACACAGGAAGTGATTTAAACCTGTGCTTCACAAAAATTCATACAAATAGGGATAACATGTAAGACATGTCAGATTCAATCTAGGTGTGATTCATTAATTAAAATTGTAAAGTAACTGTTATCACAGATTCTCAGGTGTGATTTTTATGCTTCCCTAAAAATAAATTTCATCCTATCCTCCACCAACCATCTCAACAAAGGATATTTTTCTCAGTACTTTTTTTTCTTTTTCTTCTGTTGATTAATCTCAGTATATCAAATCAAGTATATAAGAAAACACAGAACCACTGATCTCTGTAAACACTAGGAGAAATTGCATATGGAATCACACAAAATTAATTAGGACACTTGTCAGCAGGTGTGTCTACGGTGTTTCTCTGACATTCACACTGGGATGACAAATTCATTGATAAGACCAGGCTTCTTTCAGGGACATAACCTGCTCCAACTTATATTCTAATTAGACTATAGTCTAACTAATGATGAGGTCGGATTTAGTTTGATAGTTCTAACCCCAACGGTGTCTCCATTTTTCAGATACACTCTAGAAGCAGTTCTTTAGACATCAAATATATTTTCATTATAGTCTAAAAGAAAGATTTTAGTTTTCTTTTTGAAATGCATGTAACTTGCCTGAAGGCTGAGGAAGAGATTATATGTTGGTTATCACTTGTTTTCAAACTTCATGAACAAAAAAATAAGTGAAGAGATTCTTGAACTGAATCATGAGGAATTTAGGAGCTGCCCACACGAAAAACTATTTTTGTTGGGAGTTATCAAGAGGAATTTTCTTTGGAAGCATATAAAAGTCTGAAAAAGTTCCTTTATCTGGAGGGCTTAACATTCTTCAGGGAGATGAGAAAATTGCCAGAGAATGCTCACACTCTCAACTCTCAGTGGCTCCACTGCTATTTTCTACCAGGAACACCTTGCACGGATGTGATCTGAGGTTTTCTTTGAGGAAGAATGTGGTACTTTGAAAATTCCCCACATGAGATGTCAAATATTTTTTCCCCCTCTAACTGAAACCAAAAAAAAAAAAAAAGAAAAAAAGAAAAAGAAAGTGGATTCAGAAGCAAGACCTTCTATTCCATCTGTACCAAATTACCAAATGTCATGCTTTGTGTGATGTTTTAAAATAAAAGCACATAAAATATTAAAATACCACAGTGTTCTCTGTGTGTGCACATGCTTACATGGCTGCATAGGATCCCCTCACTTTTTAGAGAAAAAGTTCTAAAAAACAGTTTTTCAAAATCTTTCTTCAGGAAAAATGCATTTCCTTCTAATTTTTCAGTGAGCAGCATGAAGAAAGTGAACGTAGATGGAAAAAGTATTCTATTCTATAGAGGCGAAAGCCTTCAATGAGTTACTTATATCTGCAAAATAGAAAATAATTTCCAAGTAACAGATATATTCACAATGCAAGGATCCATGGGGGAGGACTTTTAGAAGTTACATGATTCAAGTGGAAAGAAAAACACTATGTTTTACATTGTTCAGAACTAAAACCTATATACTCTTTCATTATTAAAGCTTGCATGGTCCAAAGTGTGCTAAAAGACAGATAAATGAAGTTTGTGGGTGTTTTCTTGTTTCTCTTTGTCCTCTATGTTCTTCGTGAGAACTTGTTCTTCTCATATTCTGTTAATTGTAACTACCTTCATGATCTCCTTGGTCTGTGAAAAATATTATTCCCTAACTTTCTATAGGAATTCTCAAATATAGCAGGGAATTTGCTTAAAAAGCCACATAATTTTGATTCCATATTATTTCTAATTTTCTTCATGTAGATTTTGGCTAATCAAGGACTTGCTTGGAAATTGTCAATGACTTGATGGCCATAATTTTGAATTCTAGAACTGTTTAAAGTGCAGATAGAACTTTTTCTTTTCTGTCTCAATCACTGTTCACCCTTTATGACTATTTTTAATGTTATAAGCCTTCCCATTGTCTCTCTTGGAATCTTATTTCCCTTGTAGATGATAGGAAATACATTAAAAATGATTCAATTCCTCAAAATTGAAGATATATATATATAATGTGCATTATATAATAAGTATATAGTTAAATATACAAGTAACTCACTACCTTCTTATATAAAATGTGTGCCAGTAGTATATGTTTATTACATACATAATTAGAAAATAAATAAAAGATAATAAGTTGTCTAGTCTAAAACTTAGACTATTCAGATATTACTTTTCTTCTGGATTTTTTATTTACTCTGACATATTATAATAGGTTTTAGACAATATCAAATAATGATAATTAAAGTAAGATTTAATAGTAATTCCAACAAATATATAGGCTAGTGACAATAATAATTTTACATCCACTACACGCTATGTTGTATAACCTTTGTTTAATTAACTCAGTTAATCCTCTATTCAACTATGGAGAAAATACTTTTAGTAACTCCATTTTGAAGATGTGGAAATTGAGTTACAGAAACATTTGGTAGTTAACTGATATTCTGAGTAAGCATCGATGACAGGATTAAAACCCTAGGAATCCAAGTATTGAATCTTTTTTAACAACTATGTTCACAGGCTTCCAGGAATTAGTTAATGATGCATGGAACAAAATACAGTTTAAGGAAGAGGAGTCATTAATGATGTATTGTCTAGTAAGGCATTGTTCTTACCACTTGGCATAGAACTGCTCATTTTCGGCACTAACTTATAAAGCAGACAAATATTGTTGCAAAGTTGTATATTTGAAACATCAAATAAATTAACAAAAATATTTTTCTTTAGCCTAATAGTTTGATGTATTTCCTAAAGTAGAGCTTTAGAAAATCAAAAAGAAAAGTGACATTTTTACTTATTTTCCCATTCATTATTTCATCTCATTTTTCACAACAGTCCTACAAACCTATGCTATAAGCAAAGGCTTTACATAAGAAGGTATTGATGTCCTGAGAGAGAAAAATTTTCCAAAGTAGCATGCTAATATATGTATTTCAATGGTACTCACTAAGAGGATGATTCATATTTCATTAAGGAAAAATCATAACAATTTTAAACTTTATTATGCCTGTATCTCATTTCATTTATAGTGCAATTTTCCAAAAAGGCAAGCACAAATCAAATCTTTTCCCTGTCTTCCTATCCACTTATATTGCCATCTTGAAAATGTTCATCTTTAATTATTCTTTTGCCCTAAACTTTTGATTTTTCTTATGTGTCTTTTAAGTTTTGAAACCATTCATGATCCATGAAATGCACAACATAAATACTGCCATGGTATCCACAATTTTAGGTTACCACAGCTAAATTTAAGAATCATCTTGACTCATTCTGATGTATTTATAATTTAATGAATGGTATGTAAATATAGACTTAACTAAATTTTGCTGTTATAAATCATGGAATAACTTTTATATCATTTCACAGCACTATGGCAGGTGAAATTAAAACACAATCATGTATGGTGACAAAAAAAGGAAGATAAAATCTTATCATGATCTAAAAATCCAGAGTTTGACCTCCATTTATTTCTTTAAGGGCCATTTAACTTTCTTTGATTTTCTGTGTTTATTTCAAAGGACATTGAATATCTTGAAAAAAGAACAAGAACTAATTCCATAACTCTTTTCTAATGAGTTGCAAGAAATCTGCTGACTCATTAGACAAAGGCAATTTGTTTCCGATTGCTCAGGAGACTTGGAGAATTTATCTGAATTATCTGCAAGCTAGAAAGCTTATTCCCTCTTCTTAAACTTGCCCTGTGTATGAGCACATAATCCTTAAATCACATGAAGACTGTTACAGATACTTATTATTTTCCCGGACATAAGTTCCCATAACTGTGGTAACAAATTCCCACAAAGTTGGTGACTTTAGGCATCAGAAATGTGTTCTAAAACTGTGAAATCCAAATTCCAAAATCAGTTTCAATGAACTAAAGTCAAGGTGCTCACAGAACTGATTCCTGCTGAGTGTCCAGGTGGAAATTTGTTCCCTGTCTTCCAAGTATAGCAGATGTTGGCATTCCTTCGAGAATAGTACAGTCATTCTGATCTTTTCTTCCCTCTTCATATATTACCTTCTCAATCATCTGCTGATCCCTCTTAGAAAGATTCAGGCTCAAGGAGATAATCTACCTCAAGATGCTTAACTATCACATCGACAATGTCTTTGTTATAATAGAAAGTAACATTCACGGGGTTAAGGCATTAGAAAGTGGGCATGAATGAGCACTATTCAGCCTTACACACACGAAACATTACCAGTAGGGAAACTAATGGCAAGAAAGATCTTTTTTTTTTGCACAAATTAAGCAAAAACAATGTAATGCATATACATGTTTCAAAAGCCTTCATAAGGCATCACCTCTCCAGAGACAATGGTCCTTACTTTTAAATAAAATCTGCCATTGTTATTAATTTAATGTTTTCGCTCACGCTCTCTGTTCAGTCTCTTGCCAAGATGGAGGATAAAGTAGAAGACAATTCTATAGAGTTGTCATTTACAAAAAAATGGTGGATGAATGGGGAATGAAATGGTGACAAGTGTGATGAGTTGATAAGAAAGTAAAACATAAAAGTAAATGAGAAGAAATAAGAAAAGTTGAGCTAAATCTACCCTTGCAAATATCATTATTTATAATATTATGCCAAAATAAATGTAAATATACTCTAAGGACTCGTGATATTGATTATGCTATGTTATATTCTGCATTATTTATTTTGTTGGATTTACACTAAGGGTGAATGATATTAATGTTTAAATGATTTATGATTGAATGTTAAACTGGAAGGGTAGCGTATGGCTTTATAATTGACTTCCTTATTCATTCTTCCTCCTTCTGCTGAAACCCACTATAACAAGCTCCAAATAGGAATAGCAGTAGCCATAATATGATAGAGACTTGCAGAAATTAAGTTTCATCAACCCTGTACTTGTTTCTGTGATCGTAATCTGAATTAGGTGTTTTCTTACTTTTTTTTCCTGCATCAGTACTGGAAAAATGTGGATTAAAACTTAGGATGCTCTAGTCAAATAATTGACCGAAAATATGGTTCTGTGGTTATGACTCTTTTCATGGAAAAGACACTTCATAAAGGAGCAAAATATATCCAATAAAGAGTTATTTATTGTCACCTTAAAAAAAAAAAAAAACACCAAGAAAGTTCACTGGAAAAGGATTCATACCCTCCAGTGGAGAAGGAAGGATCCTGCTTGTTCATGAGGCGCTTGGCCAGGTGGCATCTGCAAGGAACTTAGAAGTCCAGGCTTGGGACTATGTCCAGGACCGAATAGATGCCTTGGACCTATACTTCTGTGATAAGTTAGTTCTTGAGTGAGGAGAGATGCACAGTGTGAAATCATACTTGCAACTTGTGGGGAGATATAGGCAATGGTGAGCAAGATAATAGTCAGGAAGCTATGATAATAGTCAGGAAGACCCCTCCACCAAACCCCTTTGAACTTTAGCTCTTTCTGTGAAGTGGAGATGGAAGCCTATCTCTCAGACCACAGAGGCATGGATCTGAACATCCCAAAGAGGAGACAATCCATGCTATGAAAGGCTTGAACTGCCCCCACACCCCCTTTCACTAGAGACCGGATCCTTCCAAGCCCACGCTCATGCCCAGAATCAGAATCTCCAGAGAAGGTCTCCCTGACGAACAGCACCACCTATTGGAAAAGTGGATTTCTGCATGTTCAGGACGTTTGAAAAATAGCAACCTAGAAAGTAGAAAAAGAAAAATGCAGCTCATGGCACATTGAGTCTACATGAGCATATTTCACCAGAGAGGAAAGACATTTCTAGCAGTAACCACAAAGACATAGAAGAGCTCTTTTTTTTTAACCATCAGAAGCAAAGTTCAGAATTGTCGTGATAAAGAAATTTTAAAAATGCAATAGAAACAATCTGTTCAAATATATATAGGAAAACTAAGACAAACAAGTGAATATTCTGATAAATAAAATTAGTGAGCAGAATTTGGACATTGAAGCTTTAAATAGGAAAATAACAGCAATGCATAGTATAAATAGATCAATAGAGAATATACAGATTACATATGATCATATGTATGAGATATATACAAATCCATGCAGATTAAATTCATATAAGAATCTTCTCTGATGGCATGATATCAAAGCAGATATCAATTACCCCCCATCAAATAGGAAAAATTTCTAGTATTTGGAGACTGAATACCCCGCTACTGAATAATGATTGACTTAATGAGAAAATCAAAAAAGAAATTTAAAAATACTTAAAGGCAATAAATAAGAGAACTCAACATACCAGAACCTATGGGACAAAAACAAAACAAGGACAAAGGGGGAAAAGGAAATAATCTAATTGTCTTCTGTGAGCTTAGCTTCTTTATCAAATTGCTCCTATTGCTTATCCTATCTAAAGAAGCTGGTACTATCCTCTGTCTGAACTCACCACTGTTACTAAGTGTATTGCTATTTCCCATCCAATAGAAACTGTGCATATGAATTATAGTTTATCTATTGGAGAACAGAATATCAACTCTTTAGTTTAAAATCTTTTAAAAAATTCTTCAAACATCAGCATAAAGAGTTGAAAATTATTTTTTTCTGTACAGTTCACCAGAATTATGGTTTATTTAAATATTTTAATATAGTTGGGGCATAAATGGGGGGGCATAAACAAAAATAACTACATTATTCAGCATAGCAATGAACGAAAATCCATGCTTAAATAAGAGCAAGTTAAAGAAAACGAAAACTTACTTGGGAAAGATCTAAAAAGCTGTATACATGTGACACCAACAACATTTTACAGCATATAGAATGGAATTTGTAAAGTATATTAATCAATTAGGAAGTGGCAAACTTTAAAAAATGAACTTTCCTGGATGTTACATATTGCAGGCATTCTTAAAGAAAGGAACCTCATAGAAGTCTTGGTTACTTAGCAACCAGTGACCAAGGGAAAATGTTCCTTTATGGCCTCCTGTAGGTCACTCTGTCTCCTTGAGATGCTGTGAGTCTTATAGATGGAATTTTCCACCGATTCCTCCTCACCTGTACAAGCAGGGCCTGGCACAGTTAAGAGTGTAACACTTATTTGGGGAAAGCAATTCTTTGTCTTAATAGAAGCATGCCCCACCCTCTATTTTTAAGCAACAATGTTGCAACAAAGTATTCAGTTTATTTCAGAATAAGAGAACTGGCTCTGCACTATTTTTCAGTAGCCAAGAGAGTGGAAAAGTACAGGTTCCCTGTTTTACTTTACCCTCCTTAACCTTTTAATAAGTGTACTTTGGGAAACTATAGACACATGAGCCCTGTTAACCACTGATTGACAGCTGAGAGTGTGCCTATTAACACTGCAATCACTGTGCACTGAAGCTATGGTCTGCAGATGATGAGTGCTGGCTGATGGTCAAAGTGGCGATTATAGAAACTTTGAAGGCTCCAAATAAATGTAGTTTTTATGTGAGTGTGAAGACAGCAACAGCTGTAGCTAAATAACACAGTAATGTGATGTTGCTCTGTTGTCCGGGGCATCGAGAAGGAAGAGAGTCTGGAGTAGCCGCAGACTAAATAAACCAGGGAAGATATATAAAGTCCTGAGGTCACGGCCATTGCAGAACTTCACGCCACCGTTGAGCATGCACTCAGACTCCATGTCTTTTCTGCAATCTCCTGGGATCTGCGTTGATTCTGCCTATAAAACTTACTGCTATATTCCAGTGACTTCTTCGGCTGCCATTTGCTCCAACGATGTAAGTTCTTTCGGGCTCTGTTTACCCAGCAGTTACCAAGGAAACCTCTGGCTTCTGGATAACTGCCAAGAATCCTACGGCCAATTGCCAAGCTGCGAATCTCCCAGCTGTGAGCTCAAGACCTGCAATGCAAGTTGTAGCCCATCAAAGGTACCTTGCAACTCTCTAAATGTAGGCAAAGTCAGCAGCAGCACCTGCGCAACCACCACCACTGGCACCAGTCCCAGCTGTGGCCCTAAGGCTCAGAGCAAGGGGTATGTACCTGATGGGTCCAGTCTTGGCAAGTTTAAAGCCTGGCAGATTTCCAGCAATGGGTCCAAATGCAATGGGCAACTTAATTACCTATCCAAGAGTCATCATCCCCTAAACTTCTGCAGAGTGGGTAATTTGGGGTATGGAAACTACTTCAATCTTGGCTTGCGAGGCAGTAGCCTCTCACCATCATATTCCATTGCTTACAGGAGCCAGTCACCAAGCTATTCAATGAGAAAATCCCACTATGGGTCCAATTATAAGCCCCTGATCTGTCAACCGCTGAGTTATTTTTCTAGAAACTTCCGGATTCCAAATTGTATAGCGAGTACCTTCCCGCCTCTGAGGTATTTATGCAGTGGTTGCAGACCCCTGAGTTATTGAATAACCTCTCCAGGTTGTGAGCTACTGGCAATTATCCAGGACTCTACGGGCAGTCACCTTCTCTAAATTGTGAGGAATTACTTCATATGACTCAAGAATCTTGTTACAGTAACCTCAAATTTAACTCCAGGATTTCTTAACACTTGTACCATCTGCCAGCTATTTTTTCTCCCTGTGACTTTATTAGTATCCTTTGCATTGAAGACGTAGTATCCTTTGCATTGAAGACTGACTCCAAAGACTGACTTTGCATTGAAGACTGGTGCTTTTGTTTCTGAGATTATGAAGGACTCTGAAGAGTCCACCTCAAATCCAATCATTGTCACATTTCTGATTGTCACGGATGCTTGTCTGCCAGTGAGATCTTCACCTCCCTTTCACGACAACAGAGGCCTTCTTTGCTTGAATGATGATTCTGGTACCTTCCAATTGTTTTGCTTCCTATGGATTGTTTTGTTGGTCACCTCACTAGCATCTTCCTAATACGCTAAAAGAAAATATTATTTTTTAAACATAAAGAACTGAGGTATTTCACCCTTCACCTGCTGACTGAATGGAAGGACATTCAAACTGCGATGGCCTACTTGAGTTCAACATCAGAAGAGCTTCTCGCCTAAGGAAGCTGTCAAAAACAGGATGTGGATGCTCAACTTCTGCTCTACAAGCCAAGAACAGAGAGACTTGGGTGCAGCAGAAGCACAAAAAGCATTTGTTTAAAGAATAAGAAACAGTCCTTTAAAAACTTCATGGTGGATGATGATCTTTGTTTATAATTCTATGAGTCTCTCCAGCTGAATGACTGCTTTCTGATTCTGGAAAAGGTCCTGGTTATAGACAATAAACAAATATCTATTGGGAAATAATTTTTATTTTGCTACATGCCATCCAACCTAAAGTCATGTCAGTATTCTGGGCAATATTTTTTCTTCATTTGCATGCAGCCTAGATTTAAAATACAAAGAAGTTAGAATATGGAGTCTTAGGACTTTGATTTATTTTGTTTTGTCCTCGTTTTAAATTACTAATTATTATTCTTCTTAGAGTACCTATGATTATGTCTATATAGTGAAATTTGAGAAAATATTTATGAGATATGTCAATAATAGAAATAAAGTATTTAATATATATTTATTTGTTTGCCCAATTTGTGTAGTTCTTGGTTTTGTAGCTCCATGTTTTAGTTTGGGATAGATTTAATATTGAACCCACTGATAAATGGTGTAACCTCTGGAAAGCTCTCCCCAAAATGAAAACAATAACATCTTACTATGTACCATTAAAAATGACTTTTTTTAAATAAAAAACTACTAACATTAAAAATGAAATAAAATGACCACTGGAATTAATGTAACCAGAGATTAGAAATATTGGGAAGATAAAATCAAGTCAGTGACTAAAATTGAAACTCACAAAACAAAAATGGGACCAGCATTTTATTCATTAGTAGGGCTATAATGTATAGGAAAGGTTTGTAGACAGAATAAAAATGCATTGTTTTTGCTTGAATATACCTGTGGCAGTCAAGACACTAAATTCAATTCAATTTCACTAAATTCATTTCATTTCATTTGAATGTTATATATTCAAAATGTCTCTGTCACACTGAGAAAAGTCTAAGATGTCCGTAGCAATCATATATTGACCAGAAAGGACCAATTTAATTCCTCTTCAATATTTGACCATTGGGTATCAAGTACTGAAAATAGTTACTCTGTCTGTAACCAATTGTCTACACTAAACTTTCCCTTTGCACACTTTAATTGAATTCAACCCATGGAAAACACACATAAAGACCATGAGTAAAAGTATTGGGAGGAAAAATAGGATATTAGACTGAAAATTTGGATAAGAAAGGCTTCCCTAAAGAAGAATAAACCAGTGAGCAATTAATAGAAATTAAAAGATTTATAACGATGACAACATCAAAATCAAAAATTCCTGCTAATGGAAGATATGCTATAGAAATTAAAAATCCAGCAATAATGTGTATGGTGGGAGAGAGGTGATATGAAAACTATCTATACTTTCCACCCATTTTTTCCCTGTAAGTCTTAAGTTAGAGAAATAATCTATTAGTTAGAAAATCAAACAAAAATATTGGGGAACAAACAAAGTATGATTGGGGAAATTTATACAGTGTGCATCATTAAAATTGGTTTCCAGAGTCTTTTAAAACTCTTACAAATGATAAAAAAGAATGAATGACTAGATTAACATTAAAGAATATGAACTATTACAAATATAGGAACTAGAAGGGGTAAGCAAGCATAATGAATGTTCAAACATGTAGTAATTATAAATAAAAAATATTATTTGTCACCATCCATCTGGCAAGTCATTTAAGTTACTTATATCAACTAAAAGAAACATTCTCAACTGATGGACATGGCATTGAAATATGGCAGAAGTGTGGTAAATGTGTGGTTAATACATTTAAAATGCACACATTATTTTCAAATTTTACAATTTCTTTCTAGCACTGTCTGACCACTGACATATTGGATCCAAGGCAAAAGTCATTCAATGGGTGCCTGTAATAAATATCTTATAAGAATTAAAGTGGCATAACATACCCTCATGACCTATATGATTAAAAGCATTGTAACATGAAAACTGGGGTTCATAACAACATGGTATGTAAAGCATAAAATAATTTTAACCACACACCTATAGACAAGCATTTTTATGTAGTGTATACATATGTTTCCTCTGCATACCACGTTTATTCATAGAACAGAAGTAATAAATATTTTACAATTTTTACAAAAAGCAAATATATTTATATATAAGTATACATATATTATATATATATACACACACACAAATATACAAACTGTTTGGCAGTTTGTAGGCAGACCAGTTTTAGGCAGACCAGTTGATAATTCTTACATTGGTTTTTAGACTTACTATTTCTGCCTTGGTCTTGCGGTTTTCCAAAGATGGAAGAGAAAACACAATAGCAGTATAAGGAAATAAAGCTGGACCATCATGTGACTTCAGCCTCAATTGTCTATCAACCATTGCCTTCTAGAAAAGATTTGAATCTATCTGACTTGTTTGATGGCACTAACATGAAGAACAGGCTTAGTGAACAACACACGTTGTCTGTGGAACCAAGCGCAGCTAATTTTTAAATCCCAAGTAAAATCTTTTGAAATTTGCACTTAAAACAGACAAAATGAAATGCTTCTTTTCCTAAGCATTTTATGCATAACTGATCGGCACTTTCTGCCTTCCAAATACAAGGACATCATCTACATTTTAATTTTTTTGGAAAAAAATCGATTATTTAAGGATTGAACATATCACACCCTACAGCTATAAAATACTTATAAATCCAAATAAAAGCATTCAAGTCTTTTTATGTTTATCATCTCTTTTGTACACAGCAGAGAGCAAAAGAGAGTGAATTTACATATCTTTCTGAAATGTATTGCATGCTATAAGTCAAAATTCTACCCAGTGTTTAGTTAATGCACACTATACTTTATGGTGAATAAAGTATCTTATGGTTCCTATACTGGAAAATTTGTACTTAGATGACCAACAATCTAGGTTTTAATAAAGGTGAAAGAGTTGATAAAGTGCCTCCACTGAAAAGTCACTCAAAGTCTGCATATGTGCAGTTTGCTTTTACCTGCCCTCTTGAGATGGTATTGTCAGCCAGGAGCATTTTGACTCCTTCCCTGATGGACTCTATTTTCTGTGGGCTGAAAAATAATTCTACTTCAGCACTATGTCCAATGTGAACCTCAGTTACTTTAAAACTTCCCTCTGAAAGTCCTGAATACACAGTTAGTGGCCTTCACTGTCTCACTGACAGTCCAATTAACCATACTGCCATTCCAAATTCAGGAGAAAGTATTTCAAAACCCTGTGCCTCCCTATGTATTCATCACCACCTACACTGCAGCATCCTGCGCGAAGTTCTGCTCAGACAAGATAGCATGCTGAAACCGCCTTTGGGGACCCAGTTCAGAAGGGAAGTGAATCCTTGATAAGGTGGCTGGTGTGTTGATTCGAAGCTCCTAAAATGATGTCTTCAATCACTCACAGCGTGTGGCGCTTGCTCCTTTGGCTGATATTTTACTTTGATTGACAGTTGGGAGTCAGTCAGTCATAAGCTGCGATCTATAGTGGGGTCACTGAGAGAGCAGAAATCAGGGGTGCTAGGATCTTGCCTGGGACTTCTGAGCCTCACAGTCTGAGCCCTGCACTCCACTGTGGATGTCTCTCACTCCAGAGTTGCCCTGATTTACAAGGAAATGATTCAAGAAGGGGGGGAGGAAGGGAGAGAGAGTGAAAGAGGGAGGGATAGAGAGAAGGAGGGAGGGACTGTATATTTAGATTGTATTAAAATAATGGGACTAAAGTTCCTTTATCTAAAGCCAAAAGATTCAAAATCCAAAATGATCATTTTCAAAATCGTATTTTACAAATTTGAAGTCCAGAGCCTTTCTTTCAAGACATGATTATGATAAATATCATTATCACTGTCACTATCACTACTATATACTGTGAACCGTGCCTAATCTGGACTGTGGGTGCTGGGAATGGATGGAGTCTTAGACAGGACACTACTACTAAAAGGTTCTCTTTCTTTTCTATTGATCTGCAACGTTTCTCCTTCCTGTCTAATAAGTAAAGACTGTCTGAGCCCATTTCTCTCCAATAGGGATTTTGACTCTACAGACTGGGAGCTGGGTACCAGATGAATACTGAATCTCTTTTGGGAATACGTGTGGCCGACAGACTCAAAGAAATGTGTTAAGTGCCTCTTTGATCAGCAATTTACTGTCTGTGCTGCCATGAGTCCAACAAGTGTAGCAAAGTTATTAGAAGTACTTGAATTTTTAATCCTGGTCCTGCTATTCATCAAGTGCACAGTTGAAGCTGTCCTTTAACCTCAGAGGCCTCTTGCAGGGCAAGGAAGTTCATGCCTTTCCGTCATTAGTCTCTGTGATCAGCACCTGTGGTTTTGCATGCTACAGATTATACATATCTGGCTCAAAGGGTGTGTACATGCTCCTGGGGGGAGGAGCTAACAGAGTGGTATCGCCCTGGGGATGAGGGTATGCCAGAGAGACAACTCAGGAAAGAGAGGCCAGAGAAAGAGTGTAAAGATTCCTGGGGGTTGTAGGGGTGTTTACCTGCTTCATAGACCCCCTGCCTGGCCTGCCCAAACCACCCTCAACCCCGCCTTCCACTAGTCTCCTTCCTAGTCTGCTGCTGGCCAAAACACCTTTATAAAGAGAAGAACTTTCCCATGAATGCAGTGAAATAGTGTCTAAAAGTTCAGGAAATGGTAGTAATTTATGCTAAAAAACAAAGAGCCCGTTGGGTGTCCCAAAACTGCAGGACTGTGTCTGTAGAATGTGTCACTGAGAACCAGATCCAAGCTTCTCAAGAGAGTTTGGACACTGGAACCAGAATCCAAACTCTCCTTGTTTTAGCTCAGTGTGTCAGCGGAGTGGTCTTTTTCTTGCTGCTTCCAGTTAAGGAAGAGGATCTCCCTTGAGGGCTAGTTCAAGATAGAAAAATGCAAGAACAACTTCAGGGTATATGATCTTTCACTCAAGGCTAAGATAGTCTTGTAATGGCACTACATTTTGTGACTTCACATGTAAATCACCCAGGACAAAATACTTTATGGGGATAATGACAAATATTTCAAAATTGGATTCCCAATAGAAGTCAAAATTCTTTGGAGAGAACAATTGAGAACTTAGAACTTATGCTTCTGACTGTTCTTAAATGCCAGGAAGATAATAGTTTGGGTGGAAATAAACCAGTTTTCAGAGTGAATGATGTAATCTTGAGCCACTGAGCTTTCATTTTCTGTCCTGGAACATGGACCAGGTACCATGAGCAATGAGATCAGAGGTTACGTGGAGGAGGCAGGGATGGAGGTAGACATGGAATGATAGTGGGAAAAGGAAGGACAGAGAAAGAAAGGGAATCTTTCAACTCTTCAGCCTCCTTAGGAAGATTGATGACTTGGAAATTAAGCATCTAAGCCTCCCCCAAATCTACAGGTTCTCAAACTAAAGACCAAATGATTTTACCCTGATCAGGTCCTCCTTGATACGCTGGGCCAGTTGTGATTCCAAGAATTCCATCTCCTGCAAGCTTACTGCTGTGAATCACAAGCAATATTTGAATTCCTGCTAAAGCCAATGGATTCTTTGAAGATTATCCTGGAGCCAGATAAAGGCAAATAACCATGCTAACTTCATGAATAATTATGAGCAAATGTGTGGGCTTGTAGATATGTGTGTATACATCCACATACATTCTTTCAATCACGCTCTTCTACTGGTGTATGTTTCCAAAAGTGATGATTCTACTGCTTTTGAAAATACATATTTACTATTCCTTCTATTTTAATGATCTGTGTAACACTTGCACATACTAATCATAAACAGTGTGTCATCTCTGTAACTTAGAAAACTGTTGTTGATAAGGAAAAGACACATAGTTGGAATATGGTTTTTTTTTACCTTTTTTTCCTGTCTTTCTTGAAATATTGGTAATGGAGATTTTAAGCATAACAGAACAAGACTGCCCGAGGCATGAAACATCTACATTTCTTGTTGCTTTCAGGTAAAATATAGTGCTTTTATAAAATATTAATAGAAACAGAATATGAAAGCACAAGTGTTCCACTAACCAGTATGACAGCTGTATTGGACAGAAGCAAGGGATGTTATCTCTGCTCTTTCCAGAAGAAACTTGAACTCATTAGCCTAAAACTCTCTCCATCAAACTGAATGTGAAGTCATAATGAAGGTACCTAGACTCCAATAGTCCGGTGGATGGGAAATTCAATTTTATGGCAAAATACTCCTTGGAAGCATAGGCTGGAATGAGTGTTCTAGGTGATCACAGGCCGACCAGACACAAAAGAGTGTGATTTTTTTGTTGTTCGTCTTGATGCTAATCTAAGTCTAGGACCCAATCACACTCTTTGCTCCCCTGTCATCCTTGATCAGCACTGACAGCAAAAAGCAACCTTAAGTGCCAAGTCCCAAGTCCCACACCCTGTAGTTCTGTGCTCCTCGGGGTCACAGTCATGCCCCACACTCAACCTCCCTTTTCCAAATCCCATCCCATATCCATACATGAAAATTTGCAGACATTTGCCATCCTTTCCTTGTGACAAACTTCAGCAATGTGAATTCCATGTGACACAGAAGTTTTTCTTCGTCAATTTGTGTCCTCTGGATGCGAAGGAGCAAGGTGACTGGAGACAGGTGTGTTGATTTTAAATATCAGATCACAGGCAAGTCCTGTCACTGTGTCACCTGCAGAAGAACATGGAACCTGAAAATGATCTGGCAAATGCCTGTATGTTGATGGTTTTGAACTACAAAACCTATGAGTTTTGTTAACAGTGCTTCAAGGGGCCATATGAAAGCAAATGGCCATTTAGATGCTGCCTGGTATCCTTGAGAATGGATGTTTGTGGGAAGCTGTCATACCGTGAGCTGTCAGCACACAAAGCCAGACAGATGCCCTGGGTCATGAGCAGTAGCTCACAGCCAAACAGAGGCACCAGACTTGGGGTCAAGACACTCTCCTTAGTTCTGATTTTGCCAATAAATAGTTGTCCTACTAAGATAAATACCCATCTTCTCCCTGGGACCTCAGTTTCCTTCCCAGTAAAATGAGGACGTTGAATTTAATGACCCCTTACACCTCTTAAATATGATGAGTCTATCATTCCAGATGGAACCTGTGTTAAAGTCTTTTATGATGTTTGACTATGCCTTACTTCCGTATGCTCCCTTCCCAACGTGCTTATCAGGATCCACCCAAGGCCAGCCTATGTCTTTTAATGATACCAGCATCATTTAATTACATGTGGCCAAAAAAACCCATTAAACGAGAGGTCCATGGAGTTCTGGCACACCTAATTATTAAGCTCCCAAGAATCCCTCATGGAAACTTTACACCTAACTTCCCCATTTCTTTAATACATTAGCTGCATTTCAGCTAATGTTAGTTTATGTTCGAAGTGAAGGAAAACAAAGAAAGTGCCCATAGGAGATCTGAATTCCCTCCACCAGCTCATTTTCTTCACAGAAGCTGCAAAGGGTAGTTATTTTCACTCAGAGACTCCACCCCTCTTGTAAAACTTGTACACCTCAGTACACTAGTAAAGCCTGTCCAAGCCCTTGGGTAGGTGGCTAAAGCTTTTCACCAGTCACCAGCCCCTGATGTCTGATGGATGGCATTTCACAACTGAAGACACTAATGTCATAATAAGGTAATAATAAAGTACATGCTAATGCTGGCCATTTAAGCTCTGTAATGTATTAACCTTTGAAAAAATATGAATAATAGTAAAACAAAGGCAATTTTTGCAAGCAATACATGATCTCAGGTTCTTTGGGCGAGGGTCTGGACTTCATCCAAGAGTCAGTGCAAAATAGTTCTAACTCCTGTGCTTTTTTCCTTGTGACGATCCAAAGATATCATCTGTTTATCTTTTAAAGCCTAAAATAAAAGGAAAACACAAAGGAAGGACAGACACATTGATAGATGCAATCATCTTGGAATGCCAAAGGCAGGTTGGTTATAGACAGCACCAGAACATAAGGTGATCATGGGGAGTGATAGGGGAACAGAGAGAGACTGGGGAATAGTGAGCTCTTTAATAGATTTCAGAGTGAAGTCTTTCACATCAAAAAAGCAGTGTGGGGAATCTGTGCTTTGTTTATAAAACTATTGTGTGAGCTTGGTTGCTAAATCATTCTAAATAGTGATATTTAATTTAATCATTTAAGCAGAAACAAGTCTATTCCTCCCTCCCTCCTTCTCTCTTTCTCTCTCTCTATTTTTACCTGCAGCAGGCAACATTAGTTGTAAGATCATGCATTTCAGAAGCAATTTTTAATAACACATCACTGCTTCAAGCTAATATCTCGGCAGACAGGTCAGAGTGGCAAGGTTCCAGATTTTGACCCTCGCTCTAATTGCAGATAGACACTGTGGGGTGAATATTCTTAGGCTGTTTTTAAGCGTTTTATTTCCGGAAGTGTTGCTGACAGCACTCTGCCGACATGATGAGCTGATCTGATAGTCTCTTTGAAAGGGCAAGACTGACATGCTCTAGCTCTCATCCAATGTTAAGTTCCTTGTCATTTAGCAACTGTGAGCCCCAAACAGCTGGGAGTGGCCTTGCAGGAACTGGACTGCTTTCCCCCAGAGTATAAGGCATGGGAGGCTCTTGGTGACTGCTTAGGATACATGCAGAAAAATTGGAGACTGCAATGGTTGAATAGAGCAAAATGACTAACCTATCAGAAGACTGACTTTGAGGCACAGGACCTGTCCAGTTGACAGTGTTGTTGACTGCAGAAGGCAGCAGCCCCCATCCTAGGACAGGGACAAAAAGGGACAAGTTGGGGCTATTTGGACGTAGTAGCTACTGTTGAGTGAAACGCTATGGCCACTGATGGGTTGAGGCGACGCCCAGGTGGTGTCTGGGAAGGTGGAGGACCTGGTGGAGCTGGGTACCAGAGAACCCAGTTCTGTGAAGGAGTCCAGAGTGTCTCTGGAAAAATTGGGGCTTGGGAATCAGCATGGGTATGTCTTTAAGTCAGAATGTGGGAGAAGAAGGCTGCATGTTAACTGCCATTCCCAGGGAGTATTTATAGGAAGGTAGGAAGGAACAGACCCTTTCTTCCCTCAGTCGGACATCCAAGTGGCCTCTGGTGCCCCCTATTGGCAGAATCCACCAGGAATCAGTTGATGGGAGCTAAGGAGTTTCATGTCCAAGACCCCATCACAGCAGGGTGTTGAAGAGAATAAGAGATGATCGCTTGGAAACCATGTCGTGCTGGCTCTGTGCTCTGCTAAATTGCACTCTAGGTGTCTATGCAATATATTTGTATGTTTGTTTGTTTGTTTTTAAGTTTGAGTTATCTTTGATTTGAACGTTTGCCCTCAAAGGTGGCAAAACATAAGGAAATAACTGGCAGAGTCACCTGTTTACAGATCTGGTCTTGACAAATAGCATCTCCTTTGTCCCACTGATCATGAAAATCACCTGGAGTTTTTAGCAAATGTTCAGATTCCTTTTCCCTTTCCTTTAAAAAATATATTATATATAAAATATATATTATATAATATATATATTATATGTATATATTTATTTCACATCTTTTATTCCCCTGGGTTCACCCACCACCTCCCCTCCCTGACCCATTCCCCCCAACCCCAGTTGTGTACTTTAGTTTGGTTGTTAGCTTGTTTTGACTTTTCCTCCTAGCCTTTTGTTTGCATTTCAGAGGCTGTCCATAAACTTATAAGTTCATGTCATATGGTACATTTGGAAGAAGAATTTGTTTTCCTTAAAGAGGAAAATATTTTCAGTCTTTGCTGTAACTGCACAGTCCCCTACTGTGGGTCACGACATCACAGCTACATCAGTGAAGAGGCTCTTGGCTGAGTGTCAGAATAGGCATACTAAATGAGTCCCTTCCTAATGAATTACAGTATCGTTGCAGTGACCTGTTTCTCAAGCAAGACTGACTCACTATTAACAACAACCAAATAAAACTCAGGCAAAAAAACCAAAAAACTGTGATCTAGCCTAACTTTCATATCTTCCGCAGCCTTCTTCCATGTTTCTGGAGAGTCTTAGATTTCTGTTGTGGAAGAAATTCATCTGGATGTACTCATGAGATCTCAAGAGTGATCTTTGTTTCTCAGCAACTTCTGACCAATAGAAAAATAAGACAAGAGAAAAAGCTGATTTTACTACAAAAAATAATTCCTGCTGAAAAGGAGATTTCTGTCTAAAGACGACTGATCTTCTAGCAAGTAAGTCCAGTCTGGAGTTAAACAGAAAATGCTAGATCCCTGGAGATCAGTCATATTCAGGACAATGGCTGAGGTGAATAGAAACTTCCTGGTTAGATAGAGAGAAGGTGTTGTGAGCAAGGTGTACCCAGATCCTTATCACACTCACAACGAGGACACTTCCTTCCTCCTGCCCAAATGACTGGCAGAGGTGAGTCAGGAGATTTAGACCCCTGCATCTCCTGCTTATGGAAGCCAACACTGAGAATTAAGTAGGTCACTGCCCTCATTCCCTTCCTGACCCACGAGATAGTCAAGTAGAAACAGTGACAATATTTGTCATGCCCGAAATCGTCAGTGCCTGCATCAATGTCTGGCAGTAATAATACCACAGTCAACACTTGTTCAGTGAGATCCAAAGATTGATTCTTAAAGATTTTATTAGAACATTTAAATTTAAATCCTGGTCTTCTTCTAATGATCAGTGTCACCGTGGATGAGTCATTTTGACCACCCTAGGCCTTTGCTGTTAACCTGCCACCTGGAGTTAGAAGCCTAAATCGACATGAATTCTGAATTTGCTCCTAGTCCCACAAAGCAACATGGCTCCTCTGTCATACTGATATGGTACTATGTGGATGATTTAGTAATCGTGGGGCTTGTAACATGAATAAATGCTGAGATAAATGTTTATCGGGAAGCCAAAATCTTGTGGAATGATTCTAAATATAGATTGTCCCACATTTCCACCCTCTTGGCATTTTATTTTTGGTGGAGATAGTATCAGCAGTCAGAAAATAGTACTATTATCCTAGCTCCCATGTGCCTTCCCTGTCCTTCAGCAAAGTGCTGGGAGCCCAGTACAATCTCTCATGTTGGGTCATGACCTGGGAAGTTTCATAAATGGAATCTGAAACCCAGAGGGCTGGAAGAGACCAAAGAAAACAGTCGAGCACTCCAGATTGGTGGGTGGCCATGTGACGAACAAGAGAGCCAACAAGACTTGCCCTGCCCAACCTACAAATAAGCAGCTCTCTCGCTCCTTTGCACTCCACAAACACACCAAATCTCAAACATTTCAAAGATGTCTTTGATGTGTCTGACTGCATGTATAATCTAGCACTCTCACAGCATATTTTGTCAACACTGATCCTTGGAGCAACTTCCAGGAGTACACATCCCAAAAGCCAGGTTCTAACACACATTAGGGGTGTACACTGGGGAATCTCTGATTGCCTGGGTGCAGTTAGTTGGCCAACCAACAGTTCCACTATCAAGATCACCTTCCCCAACATCTTGGTACAATGATATGGTGATTAGCTTGGACTCTTACCAGGAACTATGACTATGAGAGGCAGTGTGGATTAGCAGCACAAAAAAAGAGACACATCATCTAAGTTTCCCCTGAACCTTGTAACCATCTCTCTGTGGGAATTCGTTGAGGTAATCTAAATTCTCTGACATTCAGGTGTTTCACTTATAAAATAACAGGCTACCGTGTCTCTCTCTACTCTTTCAAGCTCAGCATTCTACAACTCATACCAATGTTCTGAAGAATTCAATGCATTTGTATGACTAAAAATTTGCCAGGAGAAATACAAAATTTAAACCTCAGTATTTTTTGCCCTTTGATCAGATAGACAAAAATAAAAGACCAAAGCAGCACTGTTGTTAGGTTTCACTGGGAGTTAAATTGATAGAGAACCATTTCCCAGGCAATTTGATATTAGCCATTAAAGTTTAGAAGACACAGCCTTTTGGGGCCAGTGTTATCACAGCTTGGTGCAGTGAAGAGGAGTGGACAGAGCCAGAGGCTGAGGCTGGACTAGTGGGACTTGGATGAGCCCTGCCTCCCATGACCTGCATGATATATTAGTTTTCCTGTCATCAGTTTCATCATCTCTCAGATAAGGATTCCAATAATATCTATTCCATCAATAGTTAAAAGGGTTAAATAAGTCAATATACATGTTGCAAAGAGCTTATAAATATGCATCATTAGATCACTACTTAGGAAATTTAAGTTATTGCTGTTGTGGTTATTATTGCTACTACCACTGCTGCTATTATTATTGATGATACATGAACATGCTCACAGAATACATCTTTAAGGAGTTTTCATTCAACAATGCCTTTGAGGCAAATAATAGGAAGTCAACTAAATTAGCACTAATAGTGGCATTAAAGTAGAAGAGTGAGAAAAGTTGGGTAGCCATACATAAATATTCACAAAAATCAGCCATAGGGACATGGCTGACAAGCAGATGGGGAGGGAATGCCAGTGAAAATGATGTAGACATTCTGAGAAACAGTTGGAGAACACAGTGATTTTCTCCTTGTGCAGGAAAATGACAATTTAAAGCAGAATGTTTGTTGCCAGAAATAGCGATAAAGGTCAAGGGACATCGATTTATTTGTACATCCTCTTACTCCTAAAATGTACTGGAAGGATCATTACCTGCCCAAGAAAATAAAGAACAAGGAAACCAAAATAAGCCCAGTTGTGCTAGCCCCATTATTTTTACTGAAATCAGAATGGAAAGTGAATAAATCAAATTCAGTAAGAAAGGCTCTTGCAGAGACAGAAGATGATAGTATACCATGAGCTGAGTACTATTACGTTTCCACCTCCTGTTCAATACAAAAATAAAAAGATAACATTAATTGATTCATAATGTGATTAATAACAGGTCTCAGTAGTGAGAAAGAGTAAGATCCATGCATACTGGCAAGGATTGATTTTTGGAAACATATACTTAACAGCAAATGATACAAGTGGTAGAAGAATTAAGTGATACACTTTTTATATGGGAAGGGAGGGAGAGAAAAACCCAAGCATAGTGTTATAAGCACTTATAAATATTTGTGAAAATTCACAGAAAAAGTTTTGAAATTATACACAGTAAATGGTATTTACATTAGAAAGCCAGAAACTTGAGAAATGTAGGGGAGTCTAGAGAGGTAAGGTTACTGCCTTTATCAAGTGTGTGAATTTATTTCAATGTAAATGCCCTCATACATTATTTATAACAAAAATCATTTTTGAGGAATGATTTAAATAAAAATCCCAATTCCCGATGGAATTTGGCCTTTTGACCTTATTTATCCTCCTTTTAGATTTTAGTTGATGAGGGTGTTGATTTCATTAAGCACTTTCCTCACACCACTGCAAATTTCAGTTGATTGTGCAAATAGGTCATCTTTTGGGGATGAGCCTAGGGATGTGACCTTTTTGAGAAAAAATATTGTGTCTTAAGCTAAACGAAACCAAAGGCTGCAAGTATGGCTGAGAAATTTAAGTTACTAGGGCAGGTAGGGGTTGGAGTAAAGGGAGCAAGGGATGAAAGACAATGGTGGTGGTGAGTATGGTGGTGGCACACGTTTGCTGGAGTGTGAGCCTCTTTTCCCAAATCATAGATGCTGCAATAAATTAATGCTATCTCAATAAAGCTGAGACAAGACTTTCAAGTTCATGATTTTACTGAAGAGAACCCTGTCAACAAAAATTGAGTTCACCCACCCATTCAACCTCCCAACTGCCCCACTAAGTGTCTCCAGAGGCCATCTAGATATTTCCTACTCCACCACAGGATGGATAGTACCTTCACTGACTTACCGATTCAATATCTGACATCTCAAATTGCTGTTTTTCTCTTGGTTTTCTTACATCTCCTTTGTGAATATTGGTTGTGATCTCTCTGGTCATTTGATGTCCAACAACACTTCCCCACCCAACGGTTTCCAAGACAAGGAATTAAAAACAGAGCCAGCAGGTACCTCACTTGACTTCCCTCTCAATTATGTCAGGTGTAAATGGCCTTCATCAATATTACTTGAAGGGAGATCCCACATTTCTATTATGGGAATGATGATGGAACCCAATATAAAGTCAAAACAAACACTTAAAAATACTTAATAAGGAGACTTGGATTCCTATTTCTAATGAAAAGGGAAACTGCAGCTACGGAAAGTTATTTATGCTGCATGTTGATTTACTATAAGACATTTTAGCAACAAATTATTCACAATTTTTTCTTTGTCAAATGACAGGACTGAGATTGATGAGTGTTTTTCTTGCTAAAATATCTGTCTTTTGAAGAGATTACAGATTCTCGATTCTTCAAGTTAATAGGGCAGAACCCTCTTTTAAAGTTCAATAAATCTGCAAAATATTCATTTGTTATTAGGTGAGTCTTGGGCACGAAGGCAAAGAAAGAAGCAAAGATGGCAGAGGTAGGTGGGCGTAGGAAGGAGAGAAAGGAAATGAGGACATTTGCTGTATGTAACGTAGACACAACCTTGGTCTGCAAACATTTTCAAATTATTTATGGTTTGCTATTTTGTTTGTATTTTTCTTGTCCGTATTTCTTGAATGTGAAAAAGTATTTTCTTTAGGCAACTCCACCTTGAAAACTCAAAAACTTACTCTCATTTCTCCCTGGATCTTTTTCTTCTTCAGTCTTTCTTTATCGATGAACAAGTCTTTATTTCACACGCACATATCACATCAGGAACAATATATGATGTGGCATGACAAAGGAACATTAAAATTGGCCATGTATTTTGATAGCTCCTCTCACTGAGGCCACTCAAATGGTTTCAGTGGGTAGTAAGGAAACAGCATATGACCATCCTGTTAGATCAGTGCTACAGATATAAGAATATTGGAGAAACAGGTGAAAATCTGTGATATAAATCCCTCCCAAATGCTATTGTTCCTCAGACAATTTCTTAGAAATACTGGCCTTTTTATATTATGAACACACACAAACACACGCAAAACTGTTCTTTTGTTTTGCTAAAAAAATTCAACACATGTACTGTAAGGACCTGACTTGCACATGCAGTGGTTATTTGGACCTGATCTTTGTTTTCAGAGAGAGAGAGAGAGAGAGTTCAGCTAACAGACACATCCTACTCTTCCCTGCACAAGACAGAACCACTCATTTTGTGCTATGAAACTTTGAGGAATCCCTAGCCTTTCTCAATAATTTTATAAAATGGTCTGTCGTTTGCCCTAAGTATCTCTGTTAAAATGTTTCCATGATTTTTCTAGAGACTGACTAAAACAGAAAACAGATCAGATAGTCATGAAAACAGCCCTCCTCCCATTGGCTCATCTCTCTGCTTGTAGGGTTTTCTCAGGATGGATTTTCTTTCCCACTAACCATGATAGGAGGTGTTTTCTGTCTCTTCTGTTAGATATCTCTTGCTTGATGCATGTTATTGCTATCCCTTAGGGTATATTGATACCTAATGAAAGGAATCAACAAATCAAGCACTAGAAAATGAACAAAGTCAACCAGGATTTGTGTGTGTGTGTGTGAGAGAGAGAGAGACAGAGAGAGAGAGAGCCTTGGACGTCCTTTGTGTTAGATATCTTAGTTAACATCTGAGAAGTGTAATGACAGAGAATGGTTGTATGTTTTTTAAATAAGCATTTAAAATACACCTTGTGAAGTATAGAATTGAAAACAGCCCTCTCTAGTCACTTAAGTACTTGTAAAATAATGGAAGAAGCATTGACCAAGAGTGGAAACACATCGTGATCTATGCTGTGATGTAGCAAATAAGGCTGCAGAAATGTCAGGAGCAAGCAGAAGGTAAATTTCATTCCATCTGGGAGGAGTATTCAGAGAAAATTGTTGAACAGAGTTGATTCTTGAATATTGTTGTGTAGGTAGGAGTTTGCCAGGCTAACAACTTGGGGCAATAATATTTTGGGAAAGGAACAGATTATCCAATAACAGTGTGTGAAAATGTGGAATAGAATTTAGAAGTGTGGTATAGAGCATGGGTATGGGATGAAGGAATGTCTGTGCCAAGGAGATTGAGCTTTATCCTGATGGTCATGGAGATCTATCCACTCTCCCACCTCCCATTTTCTTTACATGCTATTTATTTATGTAACTAACAAAAGTATATTTAAAAATTGGGTGAAATATTTTTAATAATCCCTCATCCTATTTTGAAAATTCTTTCACAAGCTATTGTCCAAAGACAATCAGAATAAATTCCTTTTTCTATATACTCTTGTATCTAAAGTCAATTTGAGTTAATGGAGGTGTTATCGAAACACTGAAATGAGAAATATGCAGGTAAAAATATTGTTCCTGTTACTGATTAAAGTTCAGCAAGTTGGCTGACTTCTCTAAGTTTCAGTTTATTTTTATGAATAATGTGGATAATAATACCTATCTGGAAGTGCCTTTTAAAATTTGGAAACTGAACACGCAAGGCAGATGAACCATTCAAATACTCATCTTCAGGTGCTAAATTTGACTGTACTTTCAGGAACCCATGCATACATCGCCTTCCCCATGTAGTTTCTTCTGATAGTCCAGCTAATCGTAAGCTCACATCATTATGACTTTCCAGGGCATGTTATCTGTAATTCCTGTAACTGAGTGCAATATTATATCAGATGTGTGCTCCTGCTCGCTTCCTAGAAATCAGGCATTGATTTTTGTCTCAAATATGTTTGTTTCTGCCATATAAAAGTAGACCTTTGGCCAGCTCTGTTGGAATTACACTGTGTAATTAGTAGTTTAGTAGGTTCTTCTAGATCTAATGAGTGGCGATTAAAGGGAGAGAGATTTCAATTGAGTAAGTGGAGAAAAAGAAACTACATATGAAATTGCCCTCAAATTGATTTCTCAAAAGTGAATAGGGTCCTTCATAGAAGAAGATCTATGAATGAAGATTGACATAAATAAATGTTATCAATTATGCTGGAAAATAACCAAATAGTGAATGATGGCTTAAATGACAGGAGTTTGTTACTTCACTAAAATTGAAGCCTTATAGAGGAAATAGTGGCAACATTCAAGGATTAAATTGTCAGCCCTATGGTGTTATTATAGACCAAGATGGTTGCTTTTTTTGTCTTCACAATCTTTAGTTCATTTGTTGACTTTTTAATTTTTCCTAAATTCGAGATAGTTTCAGCAGGTCAAATACCTGACCCAGGAGGAGTTTTTCTCAAACTCTCAGATGCTCCTGTTTCAGTCCTCCTGTTGAGAATTGGCTATAATGCCCATATTCATCACCTTCGCTGGCAGAAGAATTGGGACATCTATAACCCATGACTTCATCTGGGGAAGGGTTCATTTAAACACATAAAAAATAGGTGTGGTAACTTTTAGGTATTTGACCAAACATAGCTTTCCTGGAGTGATTATAAAACAGTAACTGACTATTCCTTTTTCATGTAGTCCAGAACATCCAATCATTGAATGTCAGAAAGTAGGTAATATAACCTACTTTAGGTTACCTATATTACATAGGTAATATAACCTAAGGAGACATTCCTAAGCTTCACTTTTTAATGACTGTGTGAGTATGTAGGTAGTTTCATAAGTCATCCAGATATATGTGTTGATCATTATAGTTTATGCAATTCTGTGTTCAAGGGTCATGTCTTAGGCTGCTTTTGTAAGCAAGTCAATTTACAATGCCATATTCTTTTTTCTTGAGTTCAGTAAGTCAGCTTCTCTTCTCTCAGGTAGTCCAGCATAACAGATGTGGGATAGTGTTATTGATTTATCGCCACTTTGCTATGGGGACTGTTTGTGTCCCTATATTTCTTGGGCTTAATTTCTTTATATCTAAATTTAGAAGTCATTAGAAGACACATTCCAATTCAGTGTCCTTTGATCTACCAGGCCTGTTTCAATGAAGAATTCTTTGATCTCATGACTTCCACCAGCAGGAGTTATATACTAATATGGAATAGTTATTACTGTCAATCTGTCAAAAGTGAAAGCAGCATACATAATCTTTATGAATGTGTTCTGAATGTACATTGTATATAACAGATTTTCTAGCTAATGAGACTCTGGTATTAAGGTGTGGCCAGGGAAGATGAGAGAAAGAAGAGAGAAGCTGTAACCAATTTTCTATTCTCAGATATAGAGATTTTAATATATTTTACTGACTGTCTGCATTTGTGTGGCACCATATAAATCACCAGGGAGAAATCCTTTAGCTGTATAAATATGAAAACAGTTCATAGTGAAAACACAAATTTCTTTGTTTTATGAAAATGTAAGTCGTTGATTTTAATCAAACTGTATCTCAAGAGTTATTGCTTCGTGTGTGTTTTTATTAGGATTGCAAAGAACTTTCTTAAAGAGGTATGGGCAAGGGCAAGTCTTTTACTAGACTTGTAGAAAATTTTTCCAAACATAAGCTTGTAAGAAGAAAGGGGAAGAGGAGAGAAGAGAAACACCGAAAAGGAAAAAAAAAAAAAAAAAAGAAATGTAAACAAATATTTTATAATGATAAAACCATTTAAAAATAAAGAGAACTGAGATCTAGAGAGATCTTAAAAGGATGACTTTTGTGACAGATTTTCTGAGGTACCTGGATGACTAATTGTCGCCAGATTGAGGAAGGAGCTCAGCTGTGCTCTGTGGTCTTGGTCACTGACAACTTTATAGGCTCCTCAAGACAGAAAGTCTGCCACAGATATAAGACAACTCCACAGAGAGATGACAGCTGCAGCAACAAAGAATCCAGGAACAGGCATTTTCCTCCTCAATGTACGTCACAGTGACACACTCACTGTCAAACACACAGTCCTTTACTATGAACGAATGGGTTGCATGAATTCACTCACATGTGACGTACAGAGACACAGAACAAGGCAAATGGCAGAACTAAAGCAAATCAATCCCTCTAAACATGACTCCAGAATGGAAGGATATTGCTTCTTCACTAAGGGGAGCTGAAATAGGAGAGAAGCCAGGTGATAATTGCTAATTATCATAAAGTGAATCAATTGCAGAAACTCTGAGTCACTCCTTTGGTGCAACTTGCAATAATTTTCAGTTGTGAAAGTGCTGGAACCACATAATGATGCCAATGGGTAGAATGCAAGAAAGAGTTCACATCTTTCTCAGACTGGCTAAAATGACTGATAACCTTTGAACTTTAATACATGTAGCTTCACATATTTCCTGTCATTGTAACTTGAAACGTTCATTATTCTTCTTCAGTTGAAAATAAGTCATTAGCATAGTAATAATAACCTATCTGCTGATTGCTAATTCTAGGAACACTGTGTCAAATGTTTTGTAGGAAGAGCTTATTTAGTAATTCCCAAAAGTAAGAATTCTTGTTCTGCTCTATATTTGAGGATGCTTGAACTTTAGAGAAACTTATGGAAGATTTAGGATAGGAAGCACCTTTGATTGACCCCAGTGTCTTCCGACCTCTCAGAGTCTTCCAACTTGGGCCAAATGATATATTGGACTGGGTCATTTTTAGGGTATGGGGGCCCCAAGTGCTATAAAATGCTTAACAGTCTGTACCCAGTAAATATCAGTAACTTTAGCACAAGCCCATACAAACAGACATGTTCAAAGTGTAAATAAAAAAAAAAAGATATTTTCTAGACATTATTTTCTAGATATTACTAAATGCCCCATGAGTGGAGTGGGCAAATATTTTGGTTCAGAAGCCCTACTTGAAACTACCCTGCTTCCCTACTAAGTCATAACAGAGAAAGAAGATTGAAGCCATTTAAAGGATGCTTTAGGTGACCCTTCAAGAGTTTTAGATTGTAGAGCTTGGGATTTATTAGAAACACCTAGTATTTTATTGATGCATCTTCATTTCACATTACTTAGGAATTTGGGATTCAGAAAAAAAAACCAGATCTAATCTTAGAGTAAGGTGCCCACTCTGTTTAAAATGCCCATAGGGTTGTGTTTTTCCCCAGTGATGATTGGAGAAACCTCTGGGAGACCCCTGGAAAACCTCAAAAGGTTGTTTGAACTAGTAAACAGAAGACCTGGTCCAACATTTGAAGCTAATACATAAAGTACAGAAAGTGAATGAGGGGTTAAAATGTCGGGGGGATCTAGTGAGGAATTGCACCATGTTTTATTTTTATATTTTGGAAGCTATTTTTCACCTCTTGTAGGACATAGCTAAAACTGCTTTCCTAAAGGCATATACATCTTACCACCAGGGGGCAGTTACTAGCCTTCTGAATTGAGCAGAAGGTTCGGAAAAGAATTCCTAACCCAGTGCTTTTGTTTCCAAGAGTTAGACAGGATAACGTGGGTGAGAAAATCTATTGTTTGTGCAAAGCTAGTATGAAGGTTTGTGGTGGGAAAGAGAGAATTGAGCAGGAGAGAGCTTTCTTTCCCTGTGTCTACCTGGAGAATAGCATTTCCAGTGTTCAGAACATAGAGATCTCTGCTGGGTTTTGAGCTATTAGAGGCAGGAACTCACTGAGGAAATGCTGGTGAGCATTATGAGATTTACTCCTGACTCCATTCAATAAACTCACTTAAAACGATTAAAGAATGCATTTTAGTCATAATTTGAACAATACGGAAAATAGAATATAATTGAGTTTTCACGAAAAGATATCTCAAAATTCAACCTTCAAGTTTCAGGGAAAAAACCTTAAAATTCAGTCAGTTAATATGTATTTTCTAATATTCTACTATATACATTACTGAGTGAAGAACATATTTTAAAGACACATCACTGTTCAAGTTATACAAGCCAACCAATGCAGATTGAGTAATTACACAAAAACCTTGCCACATGGTGATGTTAGTTATGTGTAGTCTTTAGTAAGATTTAAGACTTTCAACAGTAATTCCTTATGTTATGAACTTAGATCCTATATTGCTATACCACAAAGGCTCACAGACTTTATGTGGCATTAGAAATATTACATTGTAGTGAGTAAATATAACTCAGGTGGTAAGAAAAGAAAAGAAGGGAAGGGAGAGAGGGAGGAAAGAAAACAGAAGGGAAAGAAGCAGGGAAGTAAGGAAGTAGTGAAAGAAGGAAGGAAGGAAGGAAGGAAGGAAGGAAGGAAGGAAGGAAGGAAGGAAGGAAGGAAGGAAGAGAGAGAGGGAGGAAGGGTAGGGACATGGAATTACAGAAAGGACAGATGGATGAAAGGGCAGGAGGAGGAAGGATGGAAGGAAGGAGGGCTAGAAAGAGAAAAACATAAAGGAAGGGCACCTTGTGTGCCAGAAGAAGATAGTCACAGACTGCAGCAGAGAAGATGAGGAGAATTTTCCCAAGGGTTAACTTGGAGCAGCTAGGGGGTGTATAAAATATCCAACCATCTTCAACCACTGGCATTCTGCCATGGCTACCAACGTGTGGTGATGAGCCTTATTGGTCCTGGAAAAGTTAGTCTCCATCCGATTGATGATGAGAAGTAAAAACATTTTGAAGTATAAGAGTGATATATTCCAACTGCTGTTAGGAAAATGGCTCTGGTCACAGGCACAAAAGAAGGAATTAGAGAATGACTAATGAAGAGTTGAGCAACTAAATGAGTTGGAATCCCAGGAAATGGCACGTCTCTAATATTCAGGTAGATGCAGTGCATATGCAAGAGATGACTGGAAGTTGAATTGATTCTGAGGAAGAAAGTGGGAAGACTGAAACACAAGTGTTGGATGAGTTAATGATGCTGCCTGGAATGGAACAAAAATAAAGAAAACAGATTTTGAGAAGAGATTGGGATGAACTTGGTAACACTGAATTTACTGTGCTCTTCAGAGGATGTTATGGTTATCTGGCACTGTTTCCTGATTCTCAGGGTTGTGAGTTCTTTGTGTTGGGATCAGGACTGAATTCCAGAATAGCACCATGGTTTAAATCAATGTTTTCTTTTCTTCTTCTTCTTCTTTTTTTTTTTTTTAGACTAGGTCTCTCTATTTTTGCCCATGGAACCGCAGGCTCTCGTTGCCCGGGGTACCACAGACTCAAGCAATTCCCAGCCTCAGCTTCCCAGGTAGCTGGGATTACAGGCGCGCGCCACCACACCCAGCTATTTTTTTGGAACTAGGTCTCGCTACGGCCCCAGGCGGGACTCGAAACACGATCCCTAGCCCCGGCCGCTTCATAGGCTGAAGCTTACAAGCACGAGCCACCGTGCCCGGCCAAAATCAATGTTTTCCATAGCAGGAGCTAAATCATGTGTGTTGTACTTAAATCCCGCTCATCTATCAACTTAAGGCACCTGGATAGAGCATTATTTTATGGCAGTCTTAAAAACAAAGCTGTTCATTGTTCCAGAAGTAAGATGCATTGCTAATTCATGCTTCTCTGCGAGAAAATGCCCTGCAAATCCTGGGTGGAACTAAAGTGTTCGTTACAGCTGCCTGCCTTCAGCTGCAGGGAACAGCAGGGAATGGCAAGCTTACTATGGTTTAGCTCATCAACCATCACCACAGGGTAGGGGAGCACTAGGCAGGTCAGAGCTGATACAACACATCTATGATGTCATTGAAAACTCAGTATCTTGAGGCTTCGTTTCATTATTTTAATGCATGGCCTTTCTACTTCTGGTGTCCAGATAGATATTCTATCTCCAAGTATCTTATGAAGGAGAAAAGGATAAATTGCTCAGGAGAAATACAAGGTCTATACAAACTTTTTAAAATGAAATGTTTAGGGTTTCTATCTGTTGACTTCTACTAACATGTGATTGGACAGAATTCTATTGCAGGCAAGTATGGGAGATGACTATTTATAATTAACGATATTGTTCCCCAAATAAGATAGGACTTGTATAAATCTGGAAATTGCGATACATACAACTATGATGAGCTCCTTGAAAGTCATGGTCAATTGATCCTGAATAAACAAAGAGAATCTTTGCTCTTTTTCTGCAAAGATAGATGGCTAGACAGATAATGATGTCTACACATACATGTATGTGTATATTGATAGATACAAAATACACATATTTCCATATATATACTAGCAATTTTTAATGAGATAAATATATTTTATAGAATATAGGAATAAAAAAGCAGTGTTTAATGAACTGTCTTGAAATATAAAAATAAGAAAAAATAAAATAAAGGAGAAAAAATAAAACTGTTAAAACAGACTCAAAAGAAAATTATGTTTTTAAATTATACCCACTGTAGACCAAAATAGAATATTTATTAGATGTATAAGATTAATTTTGAAACAATAGAATGGATACTAAAGAAAAGTTGGTAGATTTGAAAATAAGCAATTTTATATTTTCACGTGGTTAGATATAACTAACAGGAAAATAGCTACATGCAAAATGCTTATATTTGATATGATAAGAAATAAAACTGTTAATATCTTCAGTACATAAAAGCTTACTCAAATATACAAGGACAACTGTAAATTTTCAAGAGTAAATAATATGACTAACAATTTGCACAGGGAAAAGGAAAAAGCAAAAACAATTAAGCATTTTATTGTATGGCTGGTAGAGAAATGAGAACATAAAAGGAATTTATAACATTCTAATTTCTATTTAAAGCACATGCATTGTTGAGCACATTGTAAATTGACACAAATTTTGCATATACCATAGAGAGGAATTGCTGACATTCTAAATGCTTGACTTACTCAGGGCACTTCTAAGGGAAGTGACTTCCAGATGTTCTCTCTATATAATGTGCCATAACTCACAATCACCCAAGAGAAACACTGAATTCTTTGTCTGCAAAGACACAGGAATCTGTGTAATAATCAAAGGTAAATGTTCTACTATGGAGGTGAAAGAAGACCATGGTATCTAATATTTGGTGAAAAGCTTCCCAGGGCAGTATGCCATATTAGAGACAGAGACAATTGAACCAAGTCAGGTTCTTCTTACTGGGAAGTGTCACTGTTAAAATGATAGCTATTTTCTTTATATTAACTTGGTTAAGTCAAGGTATCCGTATCCAGTTATTTGATGAAACATCAGTCTATGCATTGTGGGAAAAGCAATTAGTTAAAATTAACATTTAAATAAGTATACTTAGAGTAAGCAAACTACATTCTATAATGTGGGTGGACCTCATCTATTAAGTTGGATGATTTAAGAAAAACTGAGATTCTCTCAAAGAAGAGGAAATTCTTCAGAGTTGATCTGTAGCATCAACTTTGCTCTGGGTCTCCAATATGCCAGTCTTTTCTGCAGAGTTGGGCATGCCAGCTTGACAGTCACATAAACTGCATAAACTGCCAGTTTCTTATGATCTCAGTACTTACCTCACCCTGTCTTGCACATATATGTATCTTACTGCTTTTGTTTTCCTAGATAACCCTAACACAACTATATAATAAAATAACCTGGGAAGTATAGAGCCACTGAAATAATTACAGCTGAATTGTAGAAAATGTGAGTTTCCAATTCTGTTGTTCTTAGTACCAGTGTAGACATCCATGTAATGATTGTTTTCAAACAGCAAACAACAAACCTGGAAATGATGAGCACAGTCTCTTGGTGTACATTAACCAAACACCCCATGCTTGAAAATTCATCCTGAAAGAAATAATGAAAAATTTCATTATATCATTATTTCATGTTCATGCATGAACTACTTGAAAATAGACTGGTGTGAAAGTGAAGTTATCCAGTAATTTTTAGGTTCATAGAGAAAATGATATTTCACTTTAAGTCTACATCATAATTTGCTTAAACTTTAAAATAGTGAATGTTTAACAACCATAAATTAGAATCTCTTGCTGTAATGATTCACTGTTTCATTGCTCTATATGGATATGATCTGAGTTTGTGTATGTTCTACAAGTGTGTCAACCATTTTTCTATAGGATTTTGTAGATATATTTGGATTTCAGAAGTAAATTGTTAATTTCACGGTGACAATTTTTCTATGGTTACTTTCTCTCGGTATAAATTCTCCCATCCCTCTTCTACCATCCTTTCATTGTAAATAGTTTCTGTGTATACCTCATTGAGTCATTGCTAATTAACCATTAACCCATAGTCTGCCTATTTATGTATGGGTTCCAATAGACTAGACACCCCAAATGATGAAGGAAAAAGTATATTCAGCAAAGATGAGTCAGCAGAATTAGGTGATATGGATAGTATCATCATGTACTATTAAGACTGAGATCAAATATTTTAACAATTCATTTTTTTAAAGATATATTAAAATATGCTTGATCAGTCCTCAGCAAATCACTTGGCAATGAATTTGTTTTCTGCAGGGTAAATGAATTATCAAAGTTTTTCACATCCTTCTGCCATTAGCTGCTATGATGAGCACCTGTGCTTTTGTGTCCTCCTATGACTATATATACCTTGTTCAGTCACTGTGCCCATGGGTAAGGGGGTATAGGTGGACTTGGAAGGCTATGATCAAAGGGTGTAAAGATTTGTGTGGGGGGGGGTTCTCCTAGGAAGCTTGGCTACCTGCTTGTTTCCAGACCTCACTGCCTTACCTGCCTGCCAGCCTGTATAACCTGCCAGGGAGAACTGAGAAGAATTCAGGAAAAACTTGGGCAAGCCAAGGAGAAACTGTTTCTTTGCTGGCTGTTTGCCATGTTCACTATTAAAAATCCTGTGAAGATGATGCCAATGGCTCCAACACTCTTTTTTGGCTGCTAGAATCCACAGATGATGAGCCTTCCTGAACTGGGATGGTTGCAAAACACTTAAACACAGGAACGTATTTCTTAGTAGTGCTGAATCTTATTCCAATCTAATGAGATGCTCTATTTTCTAGAACACATTACTTAAAACTGGATGATTCTAATGGATGAAGATGTGTTATTTGTAAAACTTGCATCTGTCCCATCATTTGAAAATTAAAATGAAGGAAATTTGATTTTTCAAAAATTGCAATATTACTTTCTACATGCATCACAAAAAGCACATGGTGTTTTTTTTCAATTGCATAGTTGTAATATCCTGTGAGGTTTTTTTGTTTGATTGTCTTTTGGGAAATAATACAATTTTTATTGTAATTTTGCTATTTTGCATTAGTTTTTGGAAATCAAAAAAAGGGCACTTTTTTTTCTTGGCATTTTCTATACACTAAAACTTCTAATTGCTGAATTCATGGTATAAGAACTTGTCAAATGAAAACTAGGAAAGAACAAATTAAGGCAAATTATTTTCCCCCATATTGTCAGGGGGAAGTTGAATCCAAGAGTTTCATTAAATCTGATTCCTTTTAGCCATTAGTTTCAATCTCTTCCTCTGACCAAACCTTTGGCCAGGGCTGCTTAATTAATTAATTTGACTCTTCCCATTTCCTTTCCCAGTCCACCCTCTGGGGCTTAATGAGTAGCCACATGTCTCTTTAGTAGACAGCGGGAGAGAGGGAATGAATAATCAGCCCCATGAAGAGCAGATATTCCGTGACTGCATTTATGCTTCATATACTGGTAAAACAAGGTAACAGCCTTCAAGTGGCTGAATATTTGTAATCCATTCAACATCTGCATAGAGTTGTTACATTTCCAGAGTTCCTAATGGTGGAAAGTTTCTCAATGTCTGCAGTTCTTTGAGTTTTCAGTCATTTTTCCTTTGAGCCTGAAAAGGAAAGGACCTACTTAACTACACTCTCCCAGTCTGTCAACCTCCCCCCTCACCTCCCTTCCCCCAGCACAGCATTACCTTTCCAGTGCACCCTTGCTCTTGGCCAGGTCTACATTTAACAGGCATACATTGACTTCCCTCTTCATGGAAGGCATTAGAACACACAGAAACCAACGAGTCAGTCATCAACCAACAACTGACAATAAGAAAGGAACTAGAGAGACCAGAGAGGGGACCAGCAGGAGGGGAGCGGGGAGGATCATGCCTACAAACATGAGCTATGTTTGCAAATAGTAAGAAAAATTAAAAAAATATATATTTTAGAGAAGAATTTCACCATACTGTGGCTTCCATTTTTGAAAGGAAATATCATTATTCAAGAGTGATACAAAAAAAAGAAAAGTAGAAAATCTCTCAGCCTTGCAGATGGATGAATCATCAAAAAGTGAAAATTCTTGTGGAACTGATCAAACAGGGTTGTGCCAACCTTCCAGAAACTCTGTCAAAGTCCCCACTTCCTCTTCCCCAAAGCCACCACTTAGAACATAAATTAGTTTTACCTGTACTTGAACTTAAACTTTGCATAAAGCACGAATTATTTGACGTTTATCTTTTGCTCAAAATTTTGTTGACATGATTCCCAATTAGGGTTCAGTTGTTTTCATTGCTCCATCATGTGCTGCTCTGCAGGGCAAGTTGACTTTTATTTTCTAATAGGTGGGGACTTGATTGTTCTCATTTTGTGAATATGAAAAAGAGAGCTGGGGCTTTCGTGTTCATTTCGCTGTGGAGTAAATACTTAAGGGTGGAATTTCCAAGCCACTGGGCATGCTAACACTGGGATATCAGTAGATATCCCCACAGACTTTTGCAAAGAGTTGCCCGTTGATACACACCCTGAAGTCTATGAGAACATGTCTACATTTGTGCCCAGCCTTATGTACTCTTCTTTTCATTTCAGTAGATCTGCCATGTGTGTTTGAAGGGTTGTGTCTATGGGTTTTATCTTTGCCTGACTGTGGTTGCTAATGTGGCCATTACTTCTATGTATCCACCATTTTATATTCTATTTTGAGAAGTGTCTGCTCAAGCGTTCACTGATTTTTTTAGTGTTTCTTTCCACTGTCTGAAAATCATTTATCGTTATGTGTGTACACATTGCAAATACTTTCTCTCATGCTCTAAGATTTGTGCTTTCTCTAATGATGATGATTTTTTGAATTCTAATTCAGTGTTATCCAATAACCACATTTTTCTTTATATTAGTGCATTTTTGATCTGCATAGAGTAGTTACTTACCTCTGAAGTTAGGAATGTAGTGCAATTTTTGTATTCTGGAAGATTTATTGCATTACCTTTTGCATTCATGTCTACAGTACTTCAGGAATTTGTTTTCATGCATTATGTGATGAGGAAGTCAAGTTCCAATTTTGTCCTCATGAATATTCAATTGCCTGAATGCCAGTCACCAAAAGATTCCTCCATTACTCTACAGTAAAAGCTTTGTCTTAAATCAATCCAAACATGTGAATCTATTTCTGTAGTTTCTATTTTTAACCTGGGTCAGTTATCCACTTTTACACCAATACCCACAGTCCCCTTAGCTATTACATTGCTGTAGAAGGTATGGATAGCTTATATGGTAAGTCTTCTGATTTACTTCTTCTTTTGGTTTCAGATCTATTTTTCTCTTTGGAATTGCATAAAGATTAAAGAACTGAATAACTACTCCCCATTCTTGTGAGTTTTTGACTGTGATGGCTTTGAATCTATAGATTAATTGGAAATATAGACTTTTATTTTAAAATAATATGGCATTATATCATTAGGTAAGTTCAGGTGTGCATCTTTGAGAATCCATATGTGCCTACATCATTAAATTCACCACTAAAAGTCCAACTCACTTCATCTTACCAGTGTCCCCTCTGTCTTGGTTTACCTACTCCTTCCTTTCTGACAACCATTCATTTTTTCTATTGTTCAAAAACTTACTTTGCTTTATTTGTTTTATCTGTTTGTTTCTGTACCACATATGAATGAAATTCCATGATGCTTATCTTTGTCTGACTTATTTCATTAGGCATGAATTCCTTCTCTGTTTATCCATGTTGAAACTTCAACAATATTGCAGCTTCCAATTAACACAGGTGGTGAATACCTCCATTTATTTAGTTTTTCTTTAATTTATAGCAACATATCTGTTTAAATGTGACTATAAAGACTGCTTTGTATTTCATTTCCTTAAAAATCTGCTGTTAGAAAGAAAAACACTTTTTTTTCCATTCATTGTATTCAGTAATCTGATTGAGATCATTTATGAATCCTAATAGTGTAAAGTGTCTGTTGGAATGCCTATGTATATAATTGCATCATTTTGAATAATGTTTGTATTACTTATTTATGTTTAGTTCTTACAGTTTTTTCCATGTTGAGTTATTATAGTGGATAGGGTCAGCTTCAAATTAAACAGCAGAACTAACTCAAACCTCCTTAACTGGTTCTCAGATTTGATGAGGAAGGATTCATATATCTCAGCATTACTTAAAAGGTTTGCTGTAATATTTTTAGACATCCTGTCAGATTAAGAACATTTCCTTTTATTCCTAGTTTTCAATCATCTTTATTTTTTAATAAACATGTGTTAATTTTGTTATAGACTTTTAATAGATCTGTGAGAAGAGCCTGTCTTTATTTCTTTATATGGACAATTAGAGGGAATAATTTTAAAATGTTAAACAAAATTCGTATCCTAAGAATAAATATATTTTATCTGACTTTGATATATTATCCTTTTTGGATGTTTTCATATTTCATTTGTTTTCATCAGGTTTAAAAGCTTTACATGTTAATTCATATGAGAATATGACCTGTAGTTTTAAATTTCTGTCTTCCTTTTTATTAGGGATCCATCCTCTTTCTTCAGTTCTTCAGTTGTGTTGTCCTTCTTAATGCATTCGTCTTTGCATATTTCTAACTCTCGTGCATTTTTGTCATTTCAATGTAGTTTTAAATTTCTGTAATTTCATTGTGTTACAGGACAGAGTAAGAGGGACCTCAGAAGCCCCAAATCTGCCTATTATAAATATGTTCGACCACATCTGCCACATCAAGACAAAATAACTCCAGTGTGCCAGACCTTTAATAGAACTATAATGCAATCAGTGTGTAATTAAGAGAAGGAAAAGACAAAACATGGATTTTCCAAATCAAACACTCAAAATTACCCATCCCCTCTTGGGTCAATACCCAGCCAAACAGGGTGGACCCAAAGCAGGACCACTGAAGCCCAAACACTTTACATAATCTTGGACACCTTCTGGTAGGGATCCATAGAAAGAGAATAGAAGGGACACATTCCTGGGCACAAAGGATGCAAATCAAAATCAAAATAAAGGTGGCCATTGTTAACCTTCCCATGGGTCTCTCACCCATATCAGTTCCTTCCATGAGGAAAGAACTGATCATGCTGTCTCCTTCCATGAGGTCCTGGAGGAGCATCCTGCAGGTCTCCCCTCCTTCTTCCTTCCTCGAGTTTCCTCTCCAACTTTTCCTCCCTTCTGCTGAGCCCCACCTCCCTTGAGTGGGACAGGGAACCTGGAATCTCCCTTTTCCCTGGGGACAGCCTGTTACAATTGTCTATTTTTCACATCACTATTGGAAACACCACGTGGAGGTGACCGCATTGCCTCATAGCTTGTTTTCTCTTTGTCCCATTTCCTGGAGTGCTGGTATTTATAAGTGGATACAAGTCTCAGCGAGGCTTTGCAGTGATGCTATATTCTCTAGACAATTCCCTTTCATTCTGGTAGGCAAGTTGGTGAAGCCCAGATAAATCTCAGATAATGTTACAGCCACAAGGGTTTAACTGATTTAAGGGTAAGTGTTAGTTTTTGTAAAGTTTAACATCCCTGTGCTCTACCTTTGCATTCAGAAGGGACTCCCTCAAGGGAACTAGTCAAAAATCTGGCTTATTTACCAGGAACATTAAAACCCAATCTTCAGGGCATTTGAAACTGTCAACATCTCTCCAGACTCCTTCAGTGTCTTAGGAACAGTTGTTCCACAGCCTCTGATGTCTTGGGCTATGCTACTTACAAATGGATGGACATTTTGAATAGAAAAGTACTTCAGAGTTGGTCTTGCTTCTCTGTGCTTCTATTCTTACCAAGATTTTGGGCTGCAAAGTACTCCCCAGTTAAGCAGCACTGAATACCTCTTGGATTCTCCAAACCCCAATGACTGTCAAAACCTCTACTCATTATTTTTCCTAACCAGCATCAGCTTCAATACTCACAAGGCATTCTGCCCACCCCACTCCCACAGATGCAAAAGTTTAGCACCCGTCAGGGCCTCTTTCTTGCATTTTCCCTGACCTCTGTGTGTGATGGTTAGTTTCATACTGAAATTGGGTACCAAAACAAGCAAAGCAGGTGCTTAATTAAATTTAAAAGTGGGAACATCTGGCCCTTTAAATGCAGCTATGCCTTAGGTTCATTCCAGCCTGCACAAGCAGTAACAAGACCACACTAAGCTTAAGAGGAGGCAAAAACAGATTTGCTCATTAAAAGACAAAATAAACAAAAGTCACTGAGCTTACAATGGAACCTTTGATTATCTTATCACCCAGTTCAGTCTCTAATCCAAAACTGTACCTGGATCCTAAGCTACATGCATCCACACAATGGGAGCCATTCTACCTTCAATTCAGATGAAGGAGCCAAGATGGCACCAATGTTCCTTTTTCAAAGACACAGCTTTACTCACTTCAAGCCAAATGAAACCAAGATGGCATCATCAATTCTTCTTCAAAAGTAGGAGACTCAAATCCAACGAAGAAACCAGGATGACATCATCAATTGTCCAAAAAGGCACAGCTCCAGAATTTTTTCAGCTTCAAATCTAAAGTGTCCTGATACCAGCAAGACTCACTTGATACCACAGCAGCAACCATTTCAGATTCCTCATGACAAAAACAACAACATATCAAGTTCTCGTCAGGTCTCCAGACAGTTCTCAAGCTTCACAGCTTCAAAGTTAAAACACGTTTTCAAGTACCATGTTTCCAAGTCAACTTACACTGATGACATGTTTTTCCAACATGTCTCCCCAGGTTTCTCACTGACCTGGGCTGGGGATGGAGGCCCATAGCATGGCCTCTTCCCTGCTCTGCTGCTACACATGGCAGCCAGTTCCAAGACCTCCAGCTGCCCTGATGTGCCTCTTCTCTCTCCTCTCCATGCCTTACTCTCTCTCTCCCTGTCTCTCTTCTTAAATAACCACCCACTCTTCTCCTCTCTCAAGAAGTTTTAACTTCCTTTCTCCAAGTCTCCACCCAGCAGGTCACAATAACTGCCATTCTAATGCAGAATCACCAGTGCTGGGGGCCATGGTCCCCCAATTTTACCACAGCACCCCTATCAAAACCACAACTGGGAAAATTCTTGACACTGATGTAACAACTATACCAGCCACAGACTAGAACAGAACAGTCTCTTTACAGGAAACACAATATTGGAAAATAAAACTTCATCCATTAGATAACTTTCACATTATTATGTAGAGCAATTTCAACCCTCTGTTTCTGAAATCTCAATTTCAATTTTAATCTAACTCAAATTCCCAGTAACATTTTTCCCTCCCTGTCCAAAAAAAAAAATAAAATATAATCAAAAGCAAAAAAAAAAAACAAAGGAGCAGTTCTACTCATAAAGGTAAATTCTTTTATCCACTTTCAAGAAACCATTTTGAATATTTATAGACAACTTTTGTCCTAACAAAATTAAAATACAATTTTCTAACTGCTGGACATTAAACTATCAATAAATATGGGACCTAGTCTAAACCAGGACATCCCACTGCATTACAGGTTTATTGAAAAAAAAAATGACAGAAATAAAGTCATCTCGTTGAAAACACTGTCTTGCTGCCCACGTATTTCTTGGAATTCACCTTACACCTTTTCCTCAACATGGACAGAGCCTGACAGCATATGATCTCCTTAACTGAGAAAATCTCAGTAGAAGAGTTGACAATAATTTTATAGTCATTTCCAAGATACTCCTTTACCAGTTTTGGCTTCTTATCACTCCAGGCAAACAAGATATTCAGAAAAACACAACGATCAAAAAGACTGAAAGATCTCTCAGTGACGTTAGTGCTTAATCTATTCCTATGAACTTTAATGGGAAGATTCAATGCACCAAAGTCACACTCCAAGTAGGGAAGATTTGGTTGATGTTAATCAGGTATCAGGGTGAGAAATGTCTGGTTGCTCACAAACAGATTCTGTTCCACCAAGGCACAACCTTATGGGAAATCCCTATCCTCATGCTGATTTGATAAGAATTGATAAGAACTAATAATCACAAGAGTGTAATGTAGTATCTGGTAGAATAAAACGAAAATATGAACGACTCTCTGGGAGACACCAGTGTGAACAGAGTACACACTCTATTCCTTCAACATGGGTCCCCTCCTTAGCTATGGGTGAAACTCAAGTTTTATTTTTTAAAGCATTTTGAAGACTATAATGCATGAGTAACTGAAGCAAATAGTTATGGTGAATAGATTAGAATGAGGTGGGGTTTTTTGTTTGTTTGTTTGTTTGTTTGTTTGTTTTTTATATGCCCTAGTTTCCTCTACTTCTTACACAAACTTGGATTTATTTTATCATTTTAAGAGGTCAGACCTGAAACCATAGCATACATTGAAGAAAACTTGGGCAAAACTCTCCATGAACTACAGTTCAGAAATCCCTTTCTGCAAACATCTGCAGACGGCAAAAAAATGAAGGAAAACATAAACAGATGGGACTACATCAAACTAAAAAGCTTTTGTACAGCAAAAGAGACAACAGAAAAAACTAAAAGATGTCCA
>PVHY01012897.1:0-43120 GCA_004024945.1 Uropsilus gracilis | reverse complement strand
AAAAAAAAAAAAAAAAAAAAAAAAGAAAAAGAAAATTATAGTCCCAAACAGGTAAGATGGGTTAGCTCAATTACTGCTCAATATTCATTTGTGGTTTTTTTTGTTGTTGTTGTTTGCTTATTTGTTTTTTACTTTTACTGCTTAATAGTCAAGTAAACGGAAAATAAATGCCCAGTAAGAAATGATTAAAATAAAAAATCAGAAAAAAAAAAAAAAGAAATTGAAAGTATCTGCAGAACTAATAGAAACTACCTTGACTGACTTGGGACAGAAAGACTTTGAGTTGGAGGTGGCTGAAAGACATAAAATTTACTTTTAAAAACTTCATGTCGCCCCAGAAACACTTTATGTTTTTGTAGAGAGGATGTCTTACTTGTGTGAAGGGAGGTAAAGTCCGGAGTATCTGTTTTTCCTTTTTAAGGATTTTTTAAAGTCATTTTTAGCAACTCTGAGAATCAAGCATTAACAAATTAAAACCAAAGATGTGTTTTATGAGTGAATATAACATTTTAAGCTTTCTTTAAGGAAAAGGAAAGAATTTCCACATTCATAAATCACTATACATATGCAAAATAATTAATAACTCTTCCTATATAAAAATACATAATGTATTTCTAGTCTAACCTCAGATCAACACCAATAGTTATATCCATTATAATAAGTAAAAGAGTTTTATATCCACTTAACAACGACAGGAAATAAAATGATGGAGGTAAAAGAATTTAAATCCAAGAAACCATGCTCTTCCATGCCGTTTCCCAAGACACTGGAGAAAACTGAAAGTCTGCATTCTAATGCTAAACTAAGTGCTTCTGAAGTTACTTTTGACTCTTGGAATCTATGACTACCCAGTACATCAGGCTTAAATTGTGGAGTAATTATAACTAATCAAGTTGCTATTACCACCCTCAAGGACTTCCCAAAGAAGTCAAATTATACAGTTGAACAGAAATGGAGGAAGGAGTTTTCGAAGTTATCAGTGAGAATGTTTTGATTGCACACCTCAGAGATGCCTCCGATGCTACAGATGTGATTCCAGATCAACACCATAGGGTAACTACTGCAATAATAGTGAGGCATATAACTTTTTTGATCTCCAAGTTTAAAACTTATGTCTAATACCATGCTGTGGTGTTATATGTACAGTAGTATTGTATCTTTAAAAAGAAAGTACTGCACATTTTTAAAATATGTCACTATTAAAGAACACCACCATCTAAGCCTTCAGTGAATTATAATCTTTCTGCTGGTCTTGCCTGATTTCTTGGTAACTGACTGATTGAGGTGGTAGTTGCTGAAGGCTGGGTTGCTTGTGATAATATCTTAATATAACAATGAAATTTGCCATGTGGACTGACTCATGAAAGAGTACTCTGTAGCATGTGGTGCTGTTTGGTAACATTTAATCCACCAGAACCTTCAAAATTTGGATCAGTACTCTCAGACCCTTTATCATTCGTGTTAGTGTAATATTCTAAATTTCTTCTGCCATTTGAATAATGTTCACAACTTCTTTATTCGGTGTGGATTCTGTCTAAGAAAACCACTTTCTTTCCTCACTCATAAGGAGGAACGCCTCTTCCATTAGAAGTTTTGTCATAATATGGTACTAATTCAGTCAAATCTTCCAGGCTCTACTTATGATTCTAGTTCACTTGCCTTTTGCAAAACATCTAACATTACTTACTTTACTGAAGTTTTAAATCCCTCAAACTCACCCCTGAGTTAGGTTCACTTGCTTCCAAACTCCAGTTAGCATTGCTATTTTTACCACTTTCCCTGAATCACAAATGTTCTTGTTGGCATTTAGAATGGTCAATTTTTTCCAAAAGGCTTTTAATTTGCTCTGTTCAGATCCATTAGAGCAATCATTATCTATGCCAGCTATAACTTTGGTAAATGTACTTTTCAGATCTTAAGACTGAAAAGTCAAAATTAGTCCCTGAATCCATGGGCTGAAGAATGGATGTTGTGGATAGCAGGTATGGCAATAATAATAATGCGATATGCATCTCCAGCATAGGTCAGGTGCAGTCAATCAACAGCAGCATTTTGAAACAAATCTTTCTTTTTCTGAGCAGCAGGTCACATCATGGCTTTTAGTAGCCTGAGCATAATTGAGGGTCCAAGGGTCTTGAGAATGACAAAGGGGCCTTCAATTTAAGGTAACCGGCTGCATTAGCCCTTAATGAGAGTATGACAATGCTTTGAAGGTTTGAAGTCATCGACTTCTCCTCTGTAGCTATGAATATCCTTGAGAACATTTTATTTCAAGAAAACCTCATTTCTATATTGAGAATCTGTTGGTTTTTGTAGCCACGTTCAATAATTGTCTTAGATAGACCGGGCTCATCTATTGTAGTTTCCACATCAGTAGCTGCTGTATCACCTTTGATTTTATTTGATGGAGACAGCTTCTTAAATTTCATGAGTCAACATATGTTGAATTCAAACTTTTCACCTGCAGCAGCCTTCATAGAATTGAACAGTGAAGGTATTGTTTTAGATAACACTTTGGCTTAAGGGAATGTTGCTAGCAGGTTTGCTCTTCTATCCGATCACTAAAAATCTCTCTATATCAGTCATAGGCTGCTTTCCTTTCTTGTCATTCATATGCTCATTGGAGTAGCTGTTTTAATATCTTTCAAGAATTTTTTTCTATGAATTCACAGTTTGACTAACTGGTGCAAGACATCTAAGTTTCTGACACCCTCAGTTTTCAACATACTGTCCTCGCTAAGCTGAATCATTTCTAGCTTTTTACTTAAAGTGAGGGATTCACAACTTTTCCTTTCATGTGAACATTCAGAAGCCTTTGTAGGGTAATCAATTGGCCTAATTTCAGTATCATTTTATTTCAGTGATTAGGGAGACCTGGGGAGGGGAAAGAGACAGTGGGACAGCCAGTTGGTTGAAAAGTTAGAGCACACATTTACCGGTTAAATTCACCATCTTGTACCATTCCTACCAGTCTGGGTTTTTCTAAAATCACTTCCCTTTGCAAAGCAGCAGCAATGGTTCTTCCTGCCTGTTTGTGTCTGTCTGTACAATTGTTTTTCCTTTCCTTTCCTGTTTTTATCTAATAAACCTGCCCATGTGGATATAAATATATCCACTATACACCTATATATATTTTAAAAAGGTCCACTATATATGGTTGCAATTTTTGGAATTCTAAACAACTGCAACAGTAACATCAAAGATCACTGATAAGAAGACATTATAATGCATATAATGAAGTAATGAAAATGGTGAGGCTTAGGAAAATTTTATAGAGACACGTGCTGATAAAAAAAATGGTACTAATAGATTTACTTCAGGATTGACACAAAACTTCAAATCTGTATGTGAAATAAAGTGAAGCATAATAAAGCGAGGCCTGCTTGGACTTCTTACTCAATCACCATTTGTTTTACAATAAATTACCATCTCCCTTCTTCCCATGTCGTCATTTAAAATATGGCTTTTGAAGTTACTGAAGAAGTTACTAAAGAAATGCTAAATAAAGGTCCTCAGTGCTTATTTTCTTGACTATCTTCTTGAAATTCATGAGCATTGCCCTTAAGATGTTCATCTTATATTAGATTAATAGTAGAAGTGTAAAGGTTATAGCAGTAAAGGTTTCCTTGTATAATTGTTTTTAAAATGCCTGATCAATGGTGTTCCTATTCCGCATTTATTTTTGACTTTGTAAAGCTAATCAGTATCTCAAATTTTCAGCTTTCTGTTCAGGACACATGAATAGTAGCAGTGCTTACTTTACAAGATTGTGGTAAAAAATCAATGTATTGTAAGTGTTTTACACATGGACTGGCTTATATTAAGCCTCTTGCATATATTAACTTTTTTATTTTTATTATTTTTTTTTTTAGTAAAATAGGATAGATTGGAAGAGGACAAGATATCCTTTGAAGGAGAAAAAGATCAGCTGGAAGGTAGTTGGGATCCCCATGAGATGATCTGCTAGCACAATGCCTGGTACACTTTGTGTCTACAGAAAATGCTTCATGTTCACAGAGAAAACCAGGTCTAGGTAAATTTTATGGCTATGTTTTCTTTGAATAAGCAGGGATGATGGGGGCAGGCTTTGAGTTGCAATCACTACTTATACATATTCTCCTTTATTTTCTGTTGAACATAAAGATATGGCCTCAAAAGACACTTCTACTTTGAGCCTCAAGTAAGTTGATCTAATGAGGTGCAGTTTTATTTTAAATGTTATGTTCATATTTCATCCATCAATTTGCTTTTCAGCAGGTTCGCTGTCAGTTGAGTATAATTTAAGGTGCAAGAAGCCTTCTTTTATGAGTGAAAATATTCATAATTCTTAACTGTTATTATCATAGCATATCATTCTAAATGAAACCTGGAAATATTTATTGGTACAAAATAGATATCATCATAAAGATTTTGTGAAGTTATATCGAATAGATGCCTACTCGAGAATATTTACTTAGTTTGATTTATCTGCCCTATCTCTCTCAGTCTGTGTCAGTGCCTTTATTCAACTATTTATTATTTATCATTTATTTAAGGACAACTTATCTCCAAATTTTTCTTACCATCTCTATTCTTTACAGTGTTTTACATTGTTTTTCCTTAAACACAGTACAAACCATCTCATCACCTGTGTTTAAAAGATCCTACTTGTTTCAAAAAAAAAATCTCATAGTCCAAATTAGACTTTACACATGTAAACAGCCCTACTCTTTTGTCTCTTTACACTAACTTCCACAAAAACTCTATATTCTAGACTCACACTGTTCAAGACAGCAGTTGCTACCCATATATGATTAAGAAGCATTTGAAATATAGATAGTCCAAATTGAGATATAAAACACATACCAATTTTCTGTAACAGTACAAAAATATACTATCATTAATTATTTTATATTAGCTAAATATTAATGTCAATATTTTGAATATACTGAGCTAAATAAAATATACTAAATTGCTTTCAACTCTAATTTTTTTTTGCAATGACTAGAAATTTAAAATTGCATACATAAGTCACTTTTATTGATCTTGGACACAGTTTTCTCTTGATAAAAAGAATGATAGGGTGTAAATCAAATACATCTCATATTTGTTCTGGTCTTTACCTCATAAAATTTTCGCCAGACACTGCATAAATATTCATTGAGTGTCTACCAATTATTAAGCACTTTGTTCAATGCTGGGAATACTGAGGTGATCAAGATGGACAAGGTCTATCCTTTTTAGAGCATAACTTATGAAAAATAAAGAAAACAAGCATAAGCACATTAATTTCAAATTACGATAAATGTCCTGTCAGGTGATGATATATACTCCATAAGTCCTTGGAAATGAGATTACTTTATAGCTTCACCAAAGAAAATCTCTATGAGTAGGTAGCATTTGATTGGAGATGAGAAGAATGAGAGTGTGTCAGTATCTTGTCAATTTTTATTTATACATACATATGTGCCCATGCATACAGAGACACAATTAGTTTTTTATAAAAGTGTATATATTATGATTAATTGGTAGTGTCTGTCCAGAATGCTGTGATTGATTAGCCATGTATACCAGTGTCAAGAAGATGTGAACAGCAATATAGTACCATGTGTTTCCCCAGGCAGATCTGTAACCATGCTTGTCATATAAAGTACCCAGAGTGCTACTTATTTACTATTAACTTCATTACCAAATGAGGCTCTCCTTTAATATTTAAGTTCCATATTTAATATCAAGAGAGATAAAGCATGATTTGGAAATTCAATCTATATTTTTAAAAAGTTGGTTATAGCTAGTCTAAAAAAATTAGGTCTACAAATCTTTAATAAATCATTCCCTGATTATGAAAAATGAAGATAAAAAATTTCATTGTGCATAATTTTGTTATTCACCCAAAATTTAGCCAATTCCCTTTACATCCGTTTACATCTGGACATCTGGTTGAGTCTTGAAACATCTGTGAAGGCAGTTGTTCTGCCTCTGCCTTCCAAAAAGATGCACAAATCAACACAGGATCCAGACCAACAGATGGTGTAAATTAAAAGAAAATCTAGAAGTAGTGTGTGTAGGTGAAGGTAAGTGTGCTCAGGTCTGCAACATGCTATAGTAGATGTACCCCTGAGTGACTTTTTCCATTACTCTGAAGACCATCAGCTTTTTCTTGAGTGTGAATCCCAATGACACTGGTTTGTCATCACATGAAGAATTATTACTACCATCCAAAAAGAAGCTCCCCCACTAAAACTATAGAACAGAACTTTCTGGGCAATTAGTTTTACTTTCCTCAGAGTATCAAAGTCACGTCACAAAACTATTTAAAATATACTCACACATTTTATATAAAATAGAAATTCATCTTAAGACATTTAGAAGGATTTGTTGAAGCTGTCTTGCTAATTTGACTGCATTCTTTTTAATAAAAATAATAATTACTTATAAAATCATTTGATCAGTTATGAGTTACAACTTTAGCACAATTTAATACATAGTCATGTTTCATTAAGACAGATAAACATTTTACAATGTTGCTAAATGCAACTATTTTACAATGCTACTAAAATGAAATATACTTTATTTAATCTATCAAAACTACAGTAGCTCTGTGTCTAGACCCTCTTGTGGATTATAGAGATTGGGTGTTATGAGAGTTGCCCTAGAGGGATGGGGGAGTTTACAATAAGGAAATATAAGTTTAAGATGATGGTCACAGGTGACAAGATGGTGGGAGAACCTCTGGGTATATAATAATGCAAAAAAACATATACATGTGCAATCAAATAAAAAAGATTAAAATAAAAAAATACAGGAAACCCAATGAATTCATTATCATATAAAGAAGGGAATTTCTGTAAAATATTATAAGCAACATGTCATGATATAAGAAGATACTTTTATCACTTCACCTGGGCCATTGGGAGAAAGCTTTACACAATAGGTATTTAATAAAGAGTTTACAAAAAAAGACATGTAAGACATTCCAAGTCACTATTGATAAGCAGCTCAATGATTATTGAAAAGAAAAACAAAACAAATGAAATTATTTAACAGCAATGACAAATTCATTTGGGTTATTATAAAAATAGCTTGATGTACAATTATGATAAACTTAGCTGAAATGGTACATGAGGCCAAGCTAAGAGCATTTATTATTTATTGTGCTACTATTTCCTAGGTACTTTTAGTAGCTACAGTGTTTTAGAATCTTAGGTAATACATGGTTTAATTTTACTTAGGACTATTTTAGGGAATGTCATTAGCTGAAAATATTAACAATAACTTGCTATTGTACCCAAACATTATTTAGAAAAGGATCATTTTCCCATTTTCCCATAACCCCAGTCATACATGGTGGTATGTACCTGTAATCCCAGCTACCTGGGAGGCTGAGGTTAAGGATCACTTGAGTCCCTGGGATGGGACTACCCTGGGCAACATAGCAAGACCTCATCTCAAAACAAAAGGAAAACAAACAAAATATTAGCCCCAAACTTATTCATATCATATCCCATATCCTATTGCCTTCTTTTTTCTTAAAATTTGCATGACAAAAGAGCAGAAGATGTTTCCAATGTTAATTGTCTAGGAACATGATCTCACCTTATATTTGATAGTCCTCTGAGCTTTTTATGAATCTGTTATATGAGTCAGAGACTTTGTATATTGACTCTAGTACACTATGTACTGAGATCCATTAGCTTGACAGCAGATAATAAAGTCAAATATGTCCATACCAATGACTTAAAAGTAACCAAGATAAGCAGAGTTTTAGCAACTTAAGAGTTTCTCTGCTCTGCATATCTCATCCCAGCATTGTTGGTCACTGATTCTTAGCAAAACTCCAAACCACTTTACAGCTCTCTAACACAGTTCCCCTGTTGTGTGGTTACACAATATCATCTATACAAGAGTACTGTCTCACATTGCCCTCTCTCTAAGGTCTTCCTTTACCCTCCTACCTTTCTGTCAGCTTTGCTATAAGCCTCTGCATATCAATACCATGATGCTGGGGACATCCTCTCTCATACAACCATATCCAAGAACCACTTGATGAGGTTGTTGCATGTTACTATCTTCATGGCCTTATCTTTTACCTAAACTAACCTTCAGGTTCCTTTAACATCTTATATAAACTAAACTTCTAACCTAGCACCAATACTAGTGAGACCAGAAGAATTTATTTATTTCAGTTTACATCTCAGTGGGATGGGATTTCTACTGAAGAAGCGTGAAAGGTAATTGGTGATATCAAGAAAAATAACAGGAAACAATAAGGGAATGTATTCTGAAAAATTTGTCTCAGATGGCTGTTATTGAGCCTTGCTAGTTTCTTCTCCATCTACATAATTTCTCATTCAATGTAAAATAATTCATCTCTGATATTGCTCATCAGAACTATGACATATATGTCTAATATATATTCATTCTAAGACGTGTTTGTGTAAACCAAAAAATGGATAACTATTCAACAAGTAAGATTTGAGGTCATAAAGATTATATATATATATATATATATGGAATTGAGGTGGAATTGGTGAAATTATTCTGGGATCAAACCTAGATAGAAAAAGGAAGAAATGAAGAGATCAGAAAAAAGCAAAGAAACAGGTTTATTAGAAAAAACCTTGGTGTGGCAGCTGACAGGCATATAGCCAGAGGCTGAAGCTGTGAAAGCCCTGTGTCTTAGTCACATGGTGATGTCCTTTGTGTCCTTTTATCTATTCCTGGAGTGGGAATTTGGTCAGGAGAAATGGGTCATGGTGTGATCAGGGAGTTTTGGCTAGGTAGGGTGAACCAGGGAGTGGGGGAGGTTGGTAAGGTGGGATGGGGAGAAGCATGACCTGTGGTTTTCTGATAATTTTGGTCAGATCATACTTGCAATTTCCTGGTAGAAGACCTTTTGTGTTGATTCCACAGGAAAGCCACTATTCAGAAGAATGGTTTAATTCAATGTTTTAAGTCCAGGATTGACCCTGGACAGATAATATAAAGAATATTTCATTTTTAAAACTACCTCCACATGTAACTTTACTTTGCTGCCTAAGGATTCTGCAGGAAGGTGCCTGGATCTAACAAATGCAATGAACAAAATGATGGCTCTCTAGCTTTCCTCATATTGATAGACTGAGTTGAAGAATCACAATACTGGCACCTGGATTAATGTGATCTTTCTAAATGCCCAGATGACTTATGCATAGAGGAAAATAAAGGTGTTTTCACCTTGTCATCAATGGGTCTTGGAGATCTTGATGAATCTATAGAATTGATCAACATATTTCTTTCTATAGGCTTCTTGCCCCTTATTCTATTCACTTTTAACTATGCATATTTATTTCTCTCACAGGAGATGTGGCAGGTGACAGATTAAGACTTTAAATTTATCCAAGGTCATAGCCATAAAGATAAGTACAAACTTCATGACTTTCTAAATCCAAACACTGTACTTAGAAGGACAAAATTCAAATTTCCTAACAGTCTTTGTCATAGCAAATCAAATGGAAGTCTGGCACCCAAGAAATCAAACTCAATAAAATCACGCAGATTTGAACATAGTATGGTCCAATTTGGAAAAATTAAAATAAAAGGTTGACATCAACGTGCACAGTCTTGACAAATTACCTGATCTTTTCCTTCTTTATGCTATTTTTGTACTTCCATTTTGCTTTTGTTTCCCAGGTCTCTTCAGTCACTTTTTCACAAAAAGAGTCAACTATCTGTCCATATAGCATTTTGTATACCCATTCCTCTCATTATCAGTCCTCTGGTTGTTTCTGAAAGCATGATCAGATTCAGAGATTATCAGAAACCCCTCAGGCCATACCTCTACTCTCCCCACCTTACCCAACTCCCCACCCTGCAGGTCAAGCCTCTCCCCATTCCACTTTGACTCATCCTGCCTGAGGAAATGCCCACTCCAGGAAGACCATATAAAAGGAAACAGTCAGAAGCTGGAGCTGCAGAAGCCACACACCTTATCCATGTGATTGTCCTTTTATGTGGTGGTGCTGCATTGGAGTAGCAGCCATTGTGTCCTGGTGGGCAGAGAGTTTGAGAAGGGAAGCCAAGCCTTCTCAGGAGAAGCAGGGAGAGAGTGAGTGGATTTAAGGAGGAGCAGAGCAGAGAGAAGGGGAGAAAATGATTAGAGAGAGCAGAGGAGCAACAGGAGTTACAGGGGGTCATGTGGGGCAGCAGGCAAGGAAGGAAGTCCACAGCATGGCTTCCCTCCCTAGCCTGGGCCAGTGAGGAGCCTGGGGAAACATGTTGGAGAATGTGACTTATGAAAGTGGCCTTAGAAATTTGGTACAGAACTTGGTTTCACATTGAAACTATAAAACTTGAAAGTCTTGTGGAGAGCTGAGGAGAATTTGCTTTGTTGTTGTTTTCATTGTGAGAAGTCTAAAGTGGTTGCTGCTATTGTATTGAGTGAGTCTTCATAGTTTGGGGCCACTTCAGAGTTGAAAGTGAAAGAACATTGGAGCTGTGCCTTTTGGAGAATTGATGAAGCCATCTTGGGTTCTTCGTTGGATTTGAATCTCCTGCTTTTGCAAAAGAAGCAACCAAGTCATCTTGGTTTAATTTAGCGTGACATGAACAGCTGTGCCTTTGGAAGAAGGAGTGACAATACCATCTTGGCTTCTTCGTGTGGCTTGAAGATGGGACAGTCACCATTTTGTGGATGCACATGACTGCTGCAGCCATGTGCAATTTTTGGACTAGAAACTGATCTGGTTGGTAAGATAATCAAAGGGGTTCTTTGTACCCTTGGGGACTTTTGTTTGTTTTGGCTTTTTAATGAGTAAATCTGTTTTTGCCTCTTAAGGTTTATGTGGTCTTGCTACTTCTTGTGTAGGTGGTACAAACCTAAGGAATATAGCTAGGTTTAAAGGGTCAGCTGCTCTCAATTGTAAGTTTAGTTAAGTACCCCACTTTGTCCATTTTCTCACCTGATATCAAGATCACCTTTTCATTTTTAATTCCTGTTCTTTGGTGAAAATCACTCTCCTACACCGCCTTGAAAAAAATATCTACTTCATAAAAACAATGACTATATAAATGAAAAGGAAGGGAAGGCTGCAGGGAGGAGCAGAGGAAGAAAAAACCTAGATGGGCATGCAATTAAAAGATGTACCATGCATTTGTTTTGTGTCTTAGGGTTATTTTACTTTTCTATTTTCTCTTTATAAAATTTTTATAATAAATTTGTGCTTTAAAGTTATAAAAACTAATATATATATATATATATAAGCAAGTTAATATTGTCATGGAGGATTAGGTGTAGAATCTGTGTACTTTATCTCATAATTGACAAGAGTGACTTAACAGACAAATATTCCCTGTTCTAGCTATTTCCTGATTTTATAGCTTTTTTTTGGCCTGACTGAGAAAACCACAGAAAGCATTTCAATGATAGAGGGAAGCAAACAGAAAGAGGCAAATTTATTTAGAAGAACATATATGAAAAGGATTATAACAGAAAAAAAGGAAAGGAACAAAACATAGTGGGAAACCCTGACCCAAGGGCCAGGGAGGAGTGTGGAAACTCAAACAGGCATTAAGCCTAGGAATCTTAAGCTTTTCTTTCCTATTATCACAAAGACCTATCTCTGTGACTGGCTGATGCCACTGGGATACAGTGTGACTTGGCTGGATGGGCAGCGGGGGCCTCTGGTAGTGATGTAGTTGAAAGTTGTGTTGGGCACCATAGCGTCCTGGTGGGCGGGATCTGAGAAAAAGACCTATGAGAAGAAAGGAGACACATGAAAAGGGTAGACAAAAGGATGCTGGAAACAGCTGAGAGAGGTGTGAGAGATGGAAAAATCATGGGCAGGTAGAGAGGAGTCAGAGTGGGTGGGTGGGCTGGGTGGAAGTCCCCCAAAAGAGTGAACTGACGGTGGCAAGGAACCATGATAGGAGACTGGCTGGCAGAGGAGTAGTTGGTGTAGAATCAGATGCCCATGCCAAATGGCAGGCAGGGGGTTACTGGGGGCTGCTGAGGGCAGGCCTGGTAAATGTAGCCAGACACCACCAAAGAATGGGCCCAGTAAAGGAATGTGTGGCACTGAAGCAAGGTGGCATGGAAGGCTGGTACCTGAATAAAGCCAGAGATTTGGATAGCTGATTTTGCATAAGTACTTGTTGGAAAAGTTTGAAAACCTTAGAGAAGCTGAGCAGTTCAGAATGCAGAAGAGAGAAGCAAAGAGAAAATGGAAAAGAAAGACTGAATTTTGCAAAGTGCCTGCCTCAGGTTTGGGTGGCCAAAAGGGCACCACCTTGAACATGTGCTTTTGGCACCTTTAAGGCTAAATATGGTGACTGGGATCACATAACTGGCCACTTGTGGCATTAAGGACTTTTTGTTTGACTTTTTGCTTCCCTTGTTAGTTCCTGTGTTAATAAAACCCTGTTGTTTAAATTGCACTGTGACTCTGGTAACTGCCACGTGTGGGTAGGAAAAACCTGGAATAATCCAGTCGGCATAAGTTGCATTTTAGAATTACCTTTTCCCCTTTGGCTTGCTGGTTGGAGGCGTCTGCCCTATTTGCACCAGATATCAACTGAGCCAAGGCTGAGTGTCAGTTTTCAGTTTTTGGAACTGTCTTGTTTCTGCCCGTAGATGCCCCATTAGCTCCTCATTTTTCTTATACCAAAGGAGCTGGGTTAGCTGTTTGGAATTTGGCACCAGTGATCTCCTTTGGGATTTGCTTTCTTTGTCCCCATTCTCCCAGTCTCCAAGGCTTCTTCTATGCTGCCAGCTCTCACTGTGCGCTCAAATAGTTACAATATCCCCCTTACTGAGACATGGGGGAGTTTTCTGAATATTGGCTAGATGAGAGTGTATTAGATGTACACAGGAATAAAGGTTACACGTTGGTAACAATGCCACTAACTGCTCTCTTATATCATCCCCCAAATACTCACATGTCCGCACACAAACATACAACAAACTTTGAGTTTTGTTGAAGAAAGCCCTCATTAGCAAGTCTAATATTTTTTGGCTCATCGGTCATTGAGTTGGACGGATTAAGAAACCAAAGGAGAGGAGTTGTTTCTGTTTTAGAAAGGGCAGCCAGAGGAGAGGGATAGAGAAAGTGCCTCTCCTAGGATCACCTACTGCATTTTAAGCCTGAGTGAGGAGGCTCCACAGTGAACAAGTGTCTAGTTAATGAAGTGATGGTAGGCATCCAAGCTTGAAATTATGGGTCACTTTTGATTAAACATTGCGCACAGAAAATAAGTCCTGGCTTTCGGTCATACAGTCCCCGCTATCATATACAAGAATTTAAATGCCAGCACTTATTAAAATTATGCTAAGCAATAGCTGGGAAGTACCTAGGGGATGATCCATTAAAAGGAGACCTACAATTCTCCTCAAAATTAATTAAAACTCCAGCAACTGACAGGGTAATTGATTGAATTTATTTTAGCAGTTTCTTGTTTGGGATGGTCAATACAATTCAGTGGAAAGATCACCAAATTTAGGAAATACGATCTAGAGTGGATCATATTTTAACTGTAATTTGGCACAAGCGAATCAGCATCTCTGAGCCTTTACTTCTTCATTCTAGAATATGGACATTGAAAGACAGAGTTCCCAGGATGTTGGGAGCATTAATTATGATAATTTATATAAAGACCTAAATCCCAGCCTGGATCACATCTGATGCTAGGTATAATCATTTCTGTGAACTCCTACCTCAACACCTGGTATGCAGAAAGTGCCCAATCAATGACTGCTGCTAGTATTATTTTATTTATGATTATGCTTATTTGTTAATCTTTCTCTACTGTTACTCTACTGCTCTATTCAGAATCTGGAAAGGGGTTGAAAATATTTTATAAGTGCTATTATAAAGCCCCAAGAAGAAACTGCTTTTTCCCTCGATTCATTTGGCTTTTTACATATTTTTATTGATTTTTATATTGAAATTCTCCTTTCAATATGTCCTAACCATAATCCTTGTTTATGAGACCCAGGACCTGGGCATCTGGTAATAAGTTGCTTATTAAAAGGTGACATGATGCTTTTGTTAGAGAATAAAAATCAATAAATCATATTTTTTGCCCTTTGCAGAGGTTAAATGAACAAATCTTCTACAAAATCAGGTTTTTTGCCTTGTTATGAAGTTTACATTTTCAGTGCCAAATGGATTTTTTAGCCTTCAATTGTTAGTATATGCTGGAAAAATTTTATTGATCTAAATCCACAGCTGACAAGACGCCACATCAGAACACTAGGGATAATGACATGGGCAGTATCATCTGCAAAGAACTAAGGTTTGTCAGGCATAAACAGGATATTTCAAACCCAAGTTTTTGAGGAGGGCTTCAGACCCCAGTGTGGCATATAGGGCAAGGAGCATTCTTTCAGAGGGAGACGTTACTATACTTCCATGTAACACTAATAAATTTAGTCATTCATTCAAAAACATTTACAGTCTGCTGTATCACAGACATCATCTAAGGAGTTACTACTAGGAAGTCTTTGCTTCCTTTCCTCATGGAGGATAGAGGAGGCAAGGGAGACATATGCATATACTTAAATTACAAACTACAATTAGATTACTAAAGGTGAGAAGGAGAAGGGGGAGCCTCAGGTTGCTCAGGTATCTCAGGTTGCTGAGATAGCAGCAGGAATCATGTCTACTTCATGAATAGATAGAATGAGTAATTTCTCTTAGTCAGAGAAGTCAAAGAAAAACAAGATTTTTCTCCTCTCCCTTCCCTACCTATGGTTTCTGTCCTCTCTGCTCCTTTCCTTTTTACTCCTTTTCTCTCCTGCTCTCATTCCTTTATCTGTCCACATTTTATCTCTCTTGGTCCCATGCTTGAAGTCATTTAACTAATAAAGATTTTAGCTGCCTTGAAATCTTATTTTAAAGAAAATTCCATAGTAAATTTTGATTCATAACTTGCTAAATATAAAGCTATACAGAAGAATCTGAATTGATATATAAATAAGAATATATATAAGTCATCTTATACTTGGACAAAAGGAATAGTGGTTTTTTGTTTGTTTATTTTGTAGTTAGGACAGTAAGAAAGGGCTTCAGTTATGGGAAAAATGTACCACTCAGGTTTGAAGAATTAATTTGGTGATGTGTTTAAATACCTGGTAATCAATATACTATTTCATAAACATGGGAAACCCAGAGTATACTATAATTGTGGTGAAGCAATATGATAAAGTAAAAGCATGCTAACCTAAAGTATGCTAAAGTCCAGTAGCCTCAAAAATACAGCCTAGGGGTCTAGATAAACAATTGTCTCAAAAAAAAACAACATTACTGACTCAGTTTACTGGAGTCCAGTTTCTCCTTGACTCTTCCCCATTCTGTCTTTGCCACATCACATCTTATAAATACCATCAACAATACCCCACCTGGAACACCAGAGTATGTAAAAAAGTGTATATAAACCCTTAGTTCCCTAATTAGGGGTACTCAGTCTTTGGATATAAATTCGTTAAATTAGTACTAGTACTAATAAACCTGCTTCTTGCCAGGTCTGGTGTCCTCATTTCCTTGGCGCTGCTTTCAGTGGTACATAGGATACATATCAGGATTGGTGGTACAAGGTAGGGGTGACCAAGAATAAGAGTAAGAATAGTCATAGTTTGGCCATCTGTGGATATAATATCAAGTTCCAAGTAACGGGAAGTGAGTAGCTGAAAGAGAAACACACACCCCACACCCAAAAGGATTTATAATTAGTAAATTAGTCAGGTCACATTAACTACTACATGAGTTTAAAAATTTTAGTTAGTATTTATGAGTGTCAATCTCTTCATCTGCAAAATAAAAGTAACAAAATAACATATCTCCTTTGTTATATTTATTTAATGCCTACTATGCATATTCTTAATAAAGGTCTTCACCACTATTGTAACGGGAACATATTCAAAGTTATTATGATTTAATAAAACCATATACCATATTAACACATAAAAGATTGCAAAAGACAGTGTTTTGAAATTGTTTAGGAAATTCATTCTCAATTGAATCAATTGAATAAATCTCTGCCATTAAGAGAAGGTCACTGGCTGTGCCCTACATATCTATTTTCTGCTCTTTTCAAAAGTTTTAACTTAGCTAACAGAATAATTTTGGGAAGGGCAGTGAAAATGTTTGTGGTAGCATGTAGCTATTTAAACATTCATCAGATTCTTTAGCCAGAGGGTCCTGAAATCTTTAATGGTTCAAGATTTTATTCTTAGAATCTTTCATGGACCATATTTTTCACTTTCTAGTGTGAGATCATTTAAGTCAAAGGCATATTCATCTTGCTACAGTTGCCTCATACTTACAATTTGAAATTATTTGGTACAATATTAAATTTCTTCTTAGCTGATATCAACCACTGTATTTTAAATTCAGTGCTGGTCAATCCCCACAGGAGCTGATATTTTGCTTCTCATATAATACAAACAAATCTAAATGGTAAATGATTATCCCTTAAATAAAAGCATATGTGATGAACTATGCCTGTCTTACTATAGGATGTTTTGGGTGACTCTTAGGGAAGATGGCATTTCCTGAAAAGTAAGAGAAATATTTTACTCCACATATCTGTAAATTGTTCTCCATCAAGTTATGGACACTAATCGTAATGTTACTAATGCCAATAGTGGTAGCTAAGGGTCTTCAAGAACTGTTAAACACTAGGCTATGTAGGTTCCACACAGAAGATGAAGGCATGGTTTCAACTCACTTGAAATAATTAGGATACTAATAATGTGTGAGACAGAGTAAGAGCACATTAGACTTCAGGAAACTTTTTGGAGTGGAATAAATCTAATTATCCTTGAGAGAGATTATGTAGGTAGTATATGATGGATAATGAATAAAGAGAGTTGGTGTAACACTATGACTTTTAAGAAATACATATATGGCCATTCAGATGACCAAAATATTTGGTCTTTCTTTCTGGCTCACAATTCCTCATGTAACTGAAATACCCTAAGTAATGAGGGAAATGTAAATTAATCTTTTATTATGTCAAAAAAGTAGCTTTTAGAAAGCACCTAGGGAAGTGGCTCGTTAGTAGAACATAGCATACGATTAGATTGGAACTTTGATTATTAATCCATATCCTTTAAACTTCAGGGAGTGAAGAGAGCATGGAGATTTTAATTCAATTACTAACAGTCAATAGTGAAATTAATCATGCATTTATATTGAATCCTTGCACAAAGGAAAAGAGAGCTTCCAGGTTAGGAACAAACTGAGATTTGTGGAAAGCTTCCCACCTGGCAAGGGCATGTATAGTCTGTGCCCTTTGTCAAATATCCTAGATTATGCGTATTTTTTTTTCCATTTAGCTCTTCCTAAATTGTAGCTATTTCTAGGAAATCAATGATGTAGTTAGCAAACTTTTTTTTTTTTTTCTGTGAAACATCCTTAATTGAACCAAGAAGGGGAATGTGGAAACACTAACTTATACCAAGTCAATTATAAGTACAGGTAACCACTTAGATTTGCCACTTATCTGGCATTTATGTTTGGGGTCTTTGGAAAGATCTATTTTAGCTGGTGACTCAGAAGCATAGGTGATAATATGGGTTTGTCACTGACATCTGAAATGAGGAGACAGGGCAACCTTCTGGTACTAATTCTTTAATCTGTGGAATATGATACTATTGCTATCTTTAGGGAGATCTTTAAGGAGACAATATCAGAACTAACTGAATTGCAGAATAGTGTCATTTGTGTCTAATAATGATTTGAGAGTGTGGGGACCCCCACACACACTGACATTGAAATTGCTTCTAAGAAACCAAAACAGTCAGTAAATGGGTTAGATAATCAATGTGAAGGAAACAACATACAGATCATTTTAGGTAAGGCTATCCTAAAATATTCAGAGTCCCAAGAAAACATTTTTCTGTGGGGTACCTGTATATACAAATATTTTCCACATCCAAACTATGGTGGCTCAATATCAGGTGGTTCTACGAATGAAGGACTTCTCTGAACTGTAGGAGTAATCTTATCAGGCTGCCCATTAGACTACATGTGGTTATGGGGTTCTTGAACTACTAGGTAAATAGGAATCCTGGGTATCATCAGGGCATTTGATGATAAACCCCACTTGAAGTGATAATGAGAGGGTGATTGGAAGAGTTGAAGAATTCCCTGAGGGAGGAAAAAAACAATGGAGACAAAGTTCACAATGGCTTAGTTCTGGGCTCAGACAGGCAATCCAGGGTGTAGTGTTGCCAATTCTCCCTGGCAAAACTAAGAAAGACACTTAGAAAATGTCAAGAAAGGTACTCCAAAATGTGTGAGTGATCTGAATTTCAGTGCCCACATAAGAGGGTGATGCTAGAACAAGTATTTGACTCAGAATATCCAAAATTAAGCTCTCATACTAAGGGCATATTATAGGACATGTTTTGAAGTAACAGTAGGATTCATTTATTTATTTATTTTAGCAGATAGTAAAATGTCAGTGATGTACGAGCCATAGTAGTAGCAGCAATAGCAATAGCAGCAATATTGCAATTACAGCAATAGCTATAATTGTAATGATCAAGCATATTAATAGATAGAAATATTATGTACAGTGACATAATTACACAATTCATGTATTTTTTTCTTCATTTGTGAATTAAGCATTTCAAACAACACTGTAGTGTATTGTTACCAATAGTTAATGTTTGGATGGACATATTAACTTCCCTGAAGTCACACATAATAAGTAGTAGAGCTGAAATTCAAATCCAGGTCTCTGAAAACCAAAATTATTAACCATTATCATATATGGCACATTAAAAAAAAATCCACTGAATAGATAACAACATCAAAAACTGCCCAAGTGGCAAAACTAAAGAACACAAAGAAAGGGTAAAATGTGAAGAAGCTGGCTTCATGAATAAGGACACGTGGGGTGATGGTTGATACAGTTTCTGTGGCAATAGTGTCCTCTCTCCACTCATCCCTAACTTCCTTTCTTTAAAGTTTTGTAGGGACTCTTACATTCTCATGTCTTTCACATTATGAGCCCTCTTCTTTCAGAGGCAAGTGTATCTGAAGTGCATTGTTACCAGCACTGACAGCACTTTTGATAGCTGCTTCAGTCCTGAAATAATATGTGAGTAATTTCTATCACTTTTCTTGGTTTGCAAGAATCAAATGTTAAGGGAAAATGTATGTGTGTTCATTTTCCCTTGTGGGAAGAAGTCCATGACAGACTCCACTCCCAATCGTCACTTCTAGATTGGTCAAGAAATAATAAAACAAACATTAGGCATTTTAATCAATATCCTATGCTTAATCAATCTCTCTTAATCTGGATCTCAAGTAATTTCAACCTTGTCCTTGGAGACATGGCAAATAGGATGTTCTCTTTATCACTCCTCCTTCTGACCTTGTACAACGTCCTTCCCATGGATATAGCTACCACCCAGAATACAACAAATGCAAAATATCTATTAAGGAGGAATTCTACAGGAGAAATTACTCACCATGTTTTGTCAATTTTAGATTTCATAGTCCAGATTCTGATGTGATACAGGTCATGAATGCACTTTCCAAAAAAATCACACTAGATAGATGGACTTCTTAACCACACACCTGCTTTTCCTCTGGTATAGCCATATAATAAAATTATACAGCTGTAACCGAGACATGCCATGAACAGTCCTTACCAAGAGAACATGAGCCGACATGGTGTTGAGTTCTACCTCCTCCTTATTACCTTTCCTCACACTTTCACTAATATACATCTAACCAATGATCCACATCCTGATAGTTTCACTTATTGAAAATTGCTAGCATTCGTTACTCTGCCCATATCAACTGGCAATACCTTAATCAAAGAAAACTTATTTGCTATATTGGCCTACTGGTTTTGATGGTATGCTTTGTTCCTTTGATTAATTTCCTTCAAAAGTATTTAGCTTATTATGACAGGTCTACTCTTTCATCCCTGTTCTCATTCATTTTGATTTTTTTCCTTGAGATTTCCTCTATCTACTCCAACCCAATCATTGACAAATCTCCTTGACACCAATTGCAAAATTACTTTACTTCCATTGTCATGGTACTAAAGCAGCTAGCTATTTTATGATTTCTGGCTAGGATTCCTGCAACTAGTGATCTTATAATTATTTTTCATGCTTCTATATATTCTCCATACTGCTAATGATATCTTTATACAAGATTAAGGCTGAATAGAACTTGACAAAAAATACTTATTTGTCCTGAGTTATTTCTCTCACTGCATGTTCCACTGTGTGGCAACCATGTTAGATGTTAGAACCACAGGCTCAAGGGAATTTCCTTGTCTAAAATATTTTGGACAATGGAAGCATTAATCCTTTAGTCTATATATATAATTTGAATAATAACAGCTAAGTGTGCATATGTAAAATTGAATATTTTCCAATCCTAGAATCAGTAGCCTTTCAATACATGTCAGTGAAAAATGCTAAAATTTAGAACCTAGGTAATATATGTTACCTGAGCAAGTTTGTCTCTACTCATTTGTTCAAATTCTATCAAAATCCAGATTTAGCAATCCCATAAAAAGGCAAAGCATATTTTAATCTACAGAATCATCAGTAATAAATAAAACATTTTTCTCTTGACCTATTGAGGCAGTAATTACTTGAAATTCATAACTGTCTGCTTGGTCTGCTCCTAAGTTGGACAATGTAAACTTTGGATATATGAATCCTCTATCTTTGTATTACATAGCACACCCTGCATTCTTCCATTCTCCCATGCATTCATTCATTCATTCATTCATTCATTCATTCATTCATTCATTCATTCATCTGACATGTACTGTGTGATAGGAAGGAAAATTAGAAAATATATAAATATCTGGAACAGCCCTTCCTGTGAAGAATATGGCTGATCATCTGAGGAAATAGCTTGAAAACCAAAAATAAAACAAAAAATATTCATAGATAAGAAGGATTGCAAGGTAGAAATCACATGATAGAATGGTGGAACTTAAGGAGAATGGTTATAAAAGTGCTATAGCAGGAAGTTAATGCTAAATTTTGCAGCAGCAAAGCAGGTTACTTGGGTCTTAAAAGGTTTTTAGGAAGTCATAGGATGGTTTTGTTTGAGGACAGGGGCAGATATTCTAGAGAGAAATTTCCCTGCATGTAAAAGTAAAAGTAACAAAAATGCATAAGACATCTAACATTTAGGAAAACTCATGTATCTGATGACCTCTAGACTTTATATCTTAAGGAATTTTCATATGGTCACACCAAGAGGAGCTGCTAGTGTCTCCGTAAGGTAGTCACCTGCACCCTGGGAGCAAAAGGATGGCCTAACAGAGCTTCCTCCAGAATTATATAAGGATGCAAATTGCTAGATCTTTCAGTAAGGGGAATCTTTGGACCTAGAAACAGATAAAGAACCTAAGAAGAATTAAGGTCCAAGCAGACTTTCAGCTACTATTTTTAGTATAATAGCTTTGTTTCTCTTAATAAAATGTTTCATGATTTTATAAATAATGATGTATGGAGGAATTATTTTATAGATCAAATCCTTTTCTAAAAAAAGTTTGTTGGAGATATTTATTTATCACTCTGTAAACATTTTAAGTTCATAGGTTCATATCTCTATATCCACTAATGCATCAATAGCCCTCCATCACAGGCTGCTAAGTCCTGCCTTGCATTTGTTCCCATACCGCATGTACCTCTTCAGATACCTTTAGTTAGACATAGGTTTATAAGTGAAATCTTATATCAGCGACTTGTCAGTGTGTCGTATTTCATGCCAATGCTGATGATTTGGGCTAGTTGCCTGTACCACTGAGCTAAGATGGATTCTGAGACCCTATCAAGACCAATTAAATTACCAAATTGATTAAATTATGATGTATGCTGTGGCCAGTGTAAGTAGAACAGTGACAGAGTGAACAATATATTTGATATCTCAGTTTCCCATCTACATTTAATGAACAGAGATGGCCATATTTCAGTCATGAGCTGGCATTTCCAAGTTTGCGCAGTTTATTCCTTTACTATCTATCCTGCTTTCACTTTAATAATGCAAGTCTAATTTCCTCCTAGAAAAGTTAGACCTCTGAATAATACAGCTTGAAAATCACTGATTTTGGTAAAAATTCACTTATTTTATAGAAGGGAGAAATATTTTCTAATGACTGATCTGTAATGTCCTTTTTTTAAATGGAGAATGTACTCAAAACTAGAGTTAGTTCATCATTTTGTTTTTAGCATTATTTGGCAAAAATAAAGGATACAATGTGAAGAATTCTCATCTCAATAGTCTTAAGAACACAGTTTCTAGCTAATGAAATACCTTAAGATCTCTAATTGGTTTAGATATCCCTAGTCCATCTTAGGTGAGTAATATCATTTAAATATTTTCGGTAATTTTCCTTTAACAGGCTTTTAGACTTAATGTTTCTGCTTTGCTTCGGGACAACATCTTTTAATTGCTCTAAATTATCAGTGATGTTCTGTAGCACTTTCACTGAACATGGATTGATTTCAATTAACTCTCAAGCTTTTGCATTTCAATTTCCCTAATCGGATCATACAACCTCCTAGAGTTGAGGAATGGCAGTCTCTAAAAAGGTTGAGAAAGGAGTCACAACAAAGGTTGTTTACTTCTTAATGTCTCCATTAGTAATTTTCAGTGGTGCTTCATCAAATAAGACCACTGGCTCAGAATATGGGAAAGAGTTAAAATCAATAGATTTTTTGGAATCCCCCAGATAATAACTTTTTAACTTTACATAGTAACCCTCGGAAATCTGTTTAAGCTTGTTCCAACATCTTTGCCACAATTAAGATACTTTAGAAGATATATTTTAGATTCAACCTTTTTTTGGTTAATTTTAGTCAAATAGTATACATAATACTGCATTACCTGCATTAAAGTAACAAGTGCATTATTACAAGGCCCATCTATTTTAACACTTTGATGACAAAAAGGCAGTAAAATCTGACTCTTTAATTATTTCATAATTGCCATTATTTAAATTTAAGAAAAGGCACACTGCTTACAAGGCAAATTGGAGTGGAGTTAGGCATATCAGAGAGGCATATTGGAGAGGAGTTATTTATTCTTTAAATAAAGAAATTAATATTTCTCATTGTGCAATGAATAAAAAAAAAAAGATACTGTCCTTTTTCCATTTTCATCTGTCTGTATATCTGCTAGAAGTGATGGACTCTCTGTATATATGCCTGTCTACAATGCAGGGAGTAGATGGAAATATCCTGGGACTTTTATACAGAATGACTCCATTATTGTTGAGTGTTAAGAGATTTGAGGTGCAAAAGACAGTGGAGAGCAATTATGAAAAGATAAGCAAGGCAACAAAAGATAACCAGATACTTGAAGGACAGAGAAACTAAAATAACAGAATTCCAGGTGGGACAAGGCAGATGGTAAAGGACCTAAAAAGTGAATTGGAAAGAAATAGAAAATGTAAATTGAACAAGGGTGAAGGAAGTTAATCTTTACTGTCATATCCAATAAATCCAAGAGAATAAGTTGAAAAATGACTAATAATTTAAGGGATTTAATTCAGGTGAATAGTTACAAATTAGTGTGTGTGGAGACCAGTTTCTTAAATAGAAAAACAAAAGAATAATAAAGTAGAAATAAAGACATCCTAGTTAACCTCCCATAAAAACATAATACTGGTGTGTTAAATTTCAAAATGTACAAATTCATTATTGAGATAAAAAGAACACTTAGATATATAAAAAGTTAACCATTTTGGGAAAAAGTTTAACATTTTAAAGAAATCTATTATCCTCAAACTAATGTAGACATTTGACAGAATTACAGAATAGCAGGTTTTTATATTTAGAATATAAATAAATTAGCTGATTTTAAATCATAAGCATGTCAGAATATGTAAAACTTAAAATAATATGGGAATGAATTCACATTGCCATGCAATAAAGATTTTTAAAAAATAGTATATATGCCTATATATATATATATATACTTTTATACTTGAAATGTATTTAACCACATGTTATAGCATGTGTTTAAACAGTCTACATATGTCCATTCTTATACAAATATATTTAAGATGAATGATGGGTTGAAATGTAATTAAAAATAAAAGCATTTGTAAAATAATTATAAATTGTGTCCCATAATTACAGATGAAGACTTTGCTAAATAAGAAACAAATCCCTAACATCACTCCCAAACTCACTTTACAAAGATGTATAATGCTTACATTTTAAAACTAAACATTTCTTTTTAAAAGAAAACAAGAACAACAGAAAAATAAAGATTAAAAAATTTAGGTAGGAATCTGGGAATGAATCCTGTTTGTTATGATGGTACTAACATATAAAAAGTTTAGCTCAAAATTAAAGGTAATCATATTTGGTGAAGGTATGATAGGCATCAACATTACCTTGATGGACTCAGCAATTTCACTAACAAATTATTACATATATTTACTCTTTTGCAGAAATATGTATTCATAATCTCATACAGATTATCGATTTTTCTATAAAGGCAAGAAACTTTGTATTCACTTGCTGAGACTGAATTAACAAAATATCACACTATTGTCTTTTAAAAAATTATTTACTTGAAGTTCTGGATTCTAGAAATCCATGATCAGGGTGTAGGAAATTTTAGTCTCTTCTGAAGCCTGTTCCTGGGCTTGCAGAAGATTGCCATCTTGCAATGTTCTCAGTTGGATTTTTCCCTATGTATAAGCATCCTTGCTATCTCTTCCTGTCTCCAAAGTCCTTCTCCTATAAAGATAAATATCCAACTTGATTACAATCCATCCAAATAGCTTCATTTTAATGTAATCACCCTTTAAACCCTGACTTCAAATAAAGTAAATACCTAAGTGTTGGGGGGCTTAGAGCTTCAACATATGAATGTTAGATGTGCATGGCTCAGCCCATTGCTGACAACAAGCAATGTGAATAGCCATCAATAGGATATTATTTAAATACATCAGGATGCTATTTAAATAACTCTATATAATACATACTATATAGCAACAACAGCTAATCTTCTATACATACCAATGTGAAAGGCTTCCTAAGACGCATAAGAAGGAAAGTTTATAAAGAATAAAATATGCTAGTGTACTAAAAGACAGTGTCTGACAGACACATACCTATACTCTTAGCTTATCATGGAAAGAATGAAAGACTGATGACTGTTCACTCATAGAGATCGATGCATCCTGTGGCATAGATGTGGCATGGGAGATGACTTTGTACTTAATTTCTTTTCAAATGTACCTGTTCTTTTAAAAATGGAGAAGGATAAACTGCTTAAGAGAAGTAACCAATTCTAAGACTCACAGTCTCTACCAAAATTGATGGTGATGCCCTTAACTAAGAAAGATGCCCTTAACTAAGAAAATGAATGCAGATATATATTTAAAAAATAAAACAAATGTGTGGAAGTCAGCAGCCACAACACTCAAGCTCTTCTTCCTAAAGACCTTTGCAATGATATTGTTGTAGTGTCAGCCTTCTGGTATTTCAAGTAATTAAATCCTCTTCAATAAGGTCAAGCCCATGTAATATTGAACTCCATAGTAACGTCAGTCCTATTATACTGAGCCACCAATGTGTTACTTCACTTGTGAAACCATATTCCACTAGACTACACCACAGACACATTAAAGTATGAGTGGAATATTAAATTGACCATCACCCCTTACAGAATATGTCATCAGTCTCAATTATAATGCAGTGTGGTTTTCTTGAGGGGCCAGGAAAACTTTTTGGTATTGTTAGCTAGTTTCTGCTGTCTCTTTGATGTCTGTAGATATTTAATTTAATTATCAGGGTTGAATGAACTTGGTGCAGCTGAGTGATAGCTAACTACTCTGTGGAACTGGAATAGTCCACAAACAAATTAGTTCTCCAGATGTGGAGACTTATAAATAACCATACCAATGCTGTCTGTGGTTATAAAGGGAAGACAAACATTTGTGAGCAATAACTGATTATTTTCTGAAATGGCAGAAAAGACATTTGGATGCAGAGAACAGTTTGATTTCATGTTTTGCATTTAGAGAAATAACCCTCAAGTGATTTTCTTATTTTAGCCTAGTATCAAGTCAGTCATTAATTCAGTAATTTATTTGCATTCAAGCTTTTAAATAAGTCTTGTGTCCATTCTCTAACCTACTGTTCATCTCCCTGTTCAGAGTTTCTTAACCATTTCCCCTTTTGTAGAATTACCAGCTAAAATCCTGGAAAAAGATCAAAAGATATAGTAAATATAACCAATCAGGTAATTTTTTTTCTCTTAACATTCTGTGTTTCCTTTCCTCTCTTTTGCACTTACCTCCTTTCAATCCCTATGCTAGCTGGACTAGACAATGCATAACCTTGCTCATATTTCTCTTTACATTACACACCTACATTTCCTCTATACTGCAGCAACCATGAAATATTCTCCATGTTCTACATTTAAGGGACTGTGTTTTAAGTATTTAACAAATTCCCATCCATACATTTTGAGTATTTCTTCATTTGTTTTTCTCTTTAGAGTCTTGCTGCAACAAAATTAAAATTTCCAACTCCCAATTATGTAAATACTAAAGATGGTTACTTTAATGAAAGGAACCCTATACACAACAAAAGAGGTCTAGCTGGGTTAGCATTATATACTATTAATAACCTATGTGCTGTCACCCTCCTGTCATATTGCACAGTTGCCAATGGGACTGGCATTCAAATCTTGGATTATAGTGAGGCTACAGATGCCTTAATTTTTAGCATGATTCTGATAGATTACATGTTAGAAATTTTTAATTTTTTTTTTTGCAGATCTGGAAATATTTTTTTAGATAAAAATTACATTATTTTAAAAAATATATATGGAGAGATTTTTAAATAAGATTTAAAAAAAATAAAAACGATGTTTATTGATAAATCAAACATATCATATCATAGTAATTCCATTACTACCAAGCATGGAGTGGATGAGTCAACCCCTGATTAGAGACAGTAAATATTTTCTACATATAATTGATTGTAGCAACTTTCCCACTATTTTTATTGCATGTGGTCATGGAATAAACAAGATGATAACAAGGTTAAAGTTAGACAGTATAAAGATAGAGAAATAGGAATAGATATATCAGGGATATAGAGAAAGATAAAGATATATTATGAATATGTCTTTCTCTTTCTCTACATTGTGGGGTTGATCAAAAGGTTCAAAAATGGTATTTAGACTAAGAATAACAGTGTTCCTGGTTACAAATGTAGAGTGCACAGGTCACAGAGACATTCAGAATGACAGACGTGAAACACATTTTGTACAGACATTTGAAAGACTGAGATTTGAAACTGGACTTTATAGAACACCAATTTGGTACAGAGCTCCCTATTTCTTCCTGATGATCTCCATGCTATTTTACCTGTCTGGAAAAGCCATTTCTGTTTGGAGTCACTGGTACATTTCCAATAAACCTCTAAGTATAAGTTGGAATAGCATACATATACTTTCTAAAAACGCCACTTACTCCCCTACAAGATGTTGTTTTATCTAATGTATGACATTTGAATTCATATCTACTATGTACTGACTTTATTAAGAAAGTATCTTGATGCTTAAAGTCATCTCAGCTACTTATCTTTACATTTGGAGTGTCTAGGACAGTTCTCTAGCTTGTAGCAGCTACACAATGCTCATTAAAATGGAATTCTAGAATTAATCACTAAATACACAAATGAAGGAATAAGTTAAATGATGAGTGAAAACAAATGTCCTGTTTTCACATTACAAGAAAGAGAAGAAAATTTAGTTAAGTATGTAAAAGGGTAACTGGGGCCAAAGGGTATTTCTCTAATCAATTTTCAAGTTTACAGAAATAAGGAATATCATGCTTAAATTGAATAAAATAAACAGAAACAACATACAGACTAACCAGCAAAGTCCCCTAACATCAGTTTCTAAGTGGTATTGCACAAAATTTTTCTTAACTTACTTCAAATTATGCTTAGATCACTGATTAGCTATGCACAAGGACAACACATGAACAAATCACAGAGCATAAAGAGTTTTATCCTGGGGAGGTTAATTCCCTATTTTTACAAGAAAGGAAGTTCTATGTGTGAAGTCAGGTTCATTCTTGTAGGTCTCTCTTGGACGCTGCTATCAATATCAAATAGGTATTGAAGACCTTTGCACTGGAGTCTTATAACTAGAGAGAGATGAAAAGATGGAACTAGCAAGAAAAGAGCTTGAGAACAAACTTAAGTCATGCAATTTATTGTTATATGTAACAATAATTTTATTAAAAGTAGTAAGTACCTCTTTGCTTCTTTACATCCCATAGGATTTCGTGGGTTTAAAAAGTTTCAAAATAAAGTAGAGTAGATGGAAAGGTGTGGCATGGAAGCTTTAATTTTAACTATACCACTGGTGGAACTTCTTCCTTTGGAAAAGTAATTTCATCCTGCTAAAACCCATTAACCTCACCTGGAAAAAGGGTATGGTGTAGTCAGACTAGATTTCAACAATGATAAATGATAGTGATAATAACTAAGACCTATTTGATGTTTCTTACAAGGATTGAACAATGAGTGTTACATTTACTACTAAAAATAATTTTTACCCTAACCTTTTGTAAGCCCATCTGACAGATGAAGAAATTTCTATGGATGGTAGTATTGGCTATTTTGACTAAGGAGTTTTAAATTTGGTGTGTACATCTTTCTTCAGGAAGTCACTTCCTACCCCACCTGACTCCCCACTTACTGTATTATCCATAGTCTTTCTTAAATCAATCCTGTTCAATTATTCTGGTTAATTGCCCGTAGAAATATTGTAGTTTTCATTATTTGTCTTGACAATTACTTCTAAACAACAGGTGCTGGCAAGGGTAGAGAAAAAGGAATCCTCTTACACCAGTCATACACCATCTAGAAGAAGCAAATGTTTCAGTCAAAGTTCCTCAAAAGACTAAAACTGTATGGAGATTTTTCAAAAGACTAAACACAGAACTTTCATTTGTCCCAGTGATTCTACTTCCAAGTATCTACCCCAAGGACATAAATAAAACAATTTGAAAGGAAACCTGAACTCCTATGTTTATTGCAGCATTTACAGCATTATTTACAACAGCTAGTTACAAAGACAACCTAAATTCCAAAAAATAGATGAGTGTATCAAGATATGGTATTTATATATACATAGTGGAATACTATGCAGAAATCAAAAAACATAAACTCATGTCATTTGCAGCAACATAGATGGAGTTAGACGAGATTATGCTAAGCAAAATGATCGAGAAGGAGATAGGATAGTGTCACTTGTATGTGGGACGTGGGGAAACCAAGAAAAGAATCAAATTCAAACATTAAAACTGACTCATGAAAGCTGACCTGAGGCATCCAGAGAGGAAGGGGAAGGAAGAAGGGGGAAAAGCACAATGAGATATGTGGAGGAGTATGGGTGCTTTGGTGGTCTAGAGACATATGAATTTACCTAGAATGCATATGAAAGGAATGATGACAAATCCATCACATTCACTCTAGGTAAAGTCATAAATCTCTAGACTACCTATATTTAGCTAAATTGAGAAATGAGTAATAAACATATTAACAACACTAGTTGTAACAATACTAGACAAGTATAAGCAAGTAAATGAAAGAATGTTTCCTAGCAGAATAAAAAAATATATTTTTAAAGGGTTTGAACAATTTCAAAGATTATACATTATGCAAAAGAGAATAATTAGCTGTCAGCTCACTGCAGACAACTACATTTATGGTATTTAACTTCAAGGCAAACAGGCAGAGGGAATCAGTTTTGATCAAAGGTTTTCCAAAAGGATGTTTCTGATTCAAGACTATCACTGGATCAAGAACATCATAAATAGCTTTTTGCGAATTAATTAGAAAGAAAACTATTTAAATTAAGTGAAAATGGCCCTCTCTGGAAGTCTGAACTAGTTTGTCTGGTATTTAGGAGGCAAGGAATGAGGTGGTGCATGTGCTTAAAATTCAAATTCTTCGAGGAACTGTGAGAAAAATTAAGAGCTTCTACCTGAAAGTAGAGGTGTTGAAGTAGATGCTGGGAAACAACAGAAACAGAAATATGGGTGCTTGTACATTGAATGATAATTGTATCAGAGTTTGGGTTTCTCAATTGCTATTACTGGCACATGGAGCAAGAACATTTTTTTGTTATGTGGGGACTGTCCTGCACATTTTAGAATACTTTGCAGCAACCCTCTATCTACCAGATGCCAATAGCAGTGTTCCATTCCCAGCTGGGACTGTTCATGGCCAAATTTCCCTACATGGCACAATCTCTTTTTAGTGCCTGCCAATTCAGAGGCTCTGAGCTTATGATTTCTCTCTATTTCCAAAATAACATGTATCTGTATGTCAAATTTGATATGATATACAGAGTTTGTTTCACAAAAGGAGGGGATTTTTATACTATTCTCCCTTCTTTTGTGTTTTCCAAAAAATTGACATTCATTGTTGATCCATTTGTAAAACTAAGTCTCAACAACTGGGAAATTATCGATTCAGAACAGAATGTACTTTGTGTAATCCTTAACAAAGTAACACTAATATAATTAGCAATAAAAAATGGGATGTGGGTAAAAAGTTTCAGAGTGCTAATTATCTTATTTGCATAAGAGGCAATCAATCTGTACTGCCTTAAACATGTAGGGAAAATAATGCCTCTAACCTCTTAATGATTTAAATAATGTATTTCTTAATTTCTTTGGGCTCTTTTAATAAATTATATCCCCTGATGTGCAAATAAAATTCTTAAGGTTAGCAATTCTTTTAGCTATTCTTCAGATTCATTTTTTCTCTTAAATTCCAGTAAACAAATGAAGTAGTTACTTAAAATATCAATAGTAGTTGAAATAATCTGTTTACAAGTAAAACTATTCATCTTTGCATCCACTTACCATCATGTCTATTCATGCATCTCCCATTTTATCTTCCTTTTTGTCTTTCAGTTATCCTACATAATCTATCTATCTATCTATCTATCTATCTATCTATCTATCTATCTATCTATCTATCTATCTATCTATCTATCTATCTATCTATCTATCTATCTATCTATCTATCTATCTATCTATCTATCTATCTATCTATCTATCTATCTATCTATCCATTCATCCATTCATCTTTCCATGCATCTCCCTGTTTGTATATATGGACAGAAAGAGGTATATTTAAAGAGTAATTTATATCACCATTATGGATTTCAGTACTTGATGCTGTGTTGCATTTCTCCTTTTTTATGTATCACTGGAAATGTTAAGTGAATGTAAATGATCTTAATATTATAATCATTATGGTTTAAATAGAAATGCATCAGATAGATGAAAACAATAGTTTATATAGTCTCCTGAGTATGTTTTGACCATAATGTTTATCTTTTGTCAAATAGGGGGAAGCAGTTTTTGAAACCAGAGATATAAGTGGTATTCTTCAGTAAAACAAAACATTTACAAAAACAAACTTACACATCTTCGATTCCTCTTTCTCAGCCTGTGCTCCTAAAAGCCATATTTTACATCACATAAAAAGGCAGAAACATTCGTGGATACCCATTTCCTCATATATATATATATATATGTAACTTCACTTGAGTCATTTAGGTTTGGTTTTGGGGATCCATTTTTATTTCCTGGTTTTGAAGGAGTTTCAAAGTTGAAGGTGAAAAATAATCTTAAGGCTATTTTAGTATCATACCATTGTATTACAGGTCTGCCACTTTAAATGTAACAGGGTATATTACCAGTCCCTTAAGGGTGAACATTTTGCACTTATAAAGCAGAATTCAGTGAATAGGAGGGCATAAAAGTACATAAATGGATAGGCATGTTAGGTGTTACATATGTTCTGTCTCAGACAAATGATTTCAGGCTGCCTCTGATAGACACAGGAAAAAAAAAGGTATATAAATTTTAGGTATCTTCTCCTTTAGAATTATCTTTACATCCAGCACTGGTCTATATCAGCTAAGCTCTGGATATGTAAGACATTGTGAAAGGAGGGTATGGGGGATTCCTCTAAGATTGTTTTTATTCAATCATTAAGTAAAAGAGAATTTTATTTAGTGGGAAGGGATGGTGAAAACTCACTTCTTTTCCTTCAGATTGTCATTCAATCTGAAATAGAGCTAACAGACAGAACTCTAGATGTGTGGCATCTCTTGGCTTCCTTCATTTCAGTTGAAACCAAGCTTACCTTTATTCCCATTTCTTTTGGACATTTCAGCTGACGTTCTTTGGTATAAGCAATGTAACCTAACTCTCCTGCTTCCATGTCTCACAAAGCTCACCCTTATTGCATATATACAAAAGTAGATAATGAACAAAAATCAGGTTTTATATAAATATAGAACTTAGATGAATGTGATAAAGCAAACCTTTCTTTAAAAAAATGTGTTCTCCACAAAGGTAGAGTTGTTTCAATCAAAGGTTTATTTGTGAGTCATAGAAAGGGAAGCAGCATGGTATTCCAGGGCAAATGTTCTTCTATTAAGAAAGTCCCATGTTAGAACAATTTACTTTTGAGTAGGATACTAGGCATAAAGAAGAAAAATAAAAAACAGACCAAACAAACAAAACTCCTTTTTGCAAGAGAACATAGTGGAGTTTAGTGTCAGTCACAGACATGAGAAGGAAGGGGGAGGATTCTGAGAGGGAAAAAAACTAATTAGTATGTTGAAAATTAGGGACCAATAGGCAGAGTCAATCAGAAAAAATGATCTAAGGAAAATCAGTCTTAAAATACTTGAGAGAGATATGTCTGATATTTTTCACATTTTTCATCTTATAATGTAACAACATAATAAGATTTTAGTATCCCCAAACCTTTGAAAAAAGATCCTTATGCACAAAAACTCCAATGGCAAGTATTTGGAGTAGTAAGTAGATTTGCTTTCTTGAGAGTCTGTGTGTTATTAAAAATATAACAGCACACACCACAAATACAGAGTCTCTCTTACTCAGTTGAGGAAAGAAAAAGGAGGTAGAATTGTGGAGGAAAAGCCCAATTAAATCGATAAATCATAAGAGGGGAAAAGATGAAGACTTGGATGTTTTTTCTGAACATGAGATGGCAACTCCATTCTATTTTACTTGAATATCAAAGGACTTTTGACCTGATATCTAAGTCGCACATTAAATATCATTTTAACATTTTTTTAAAATAAATAAGAAAAATGTACTGTTATTCTGTTTTCACTTACTGTTCCAGATACACCATTGGATAAGACTAAGGAAACTTGATATAAATTGAGACTGCCACCAATTTTCTAAATGATTTGAACGAAGGTACTTATCTTCTGTGATCTCTACCTGTAAAACAAGGGTATCTGACTAGGTATTTCTTTGGAGTTCTTTGAGTCTCTTAAGAATTCTGAACTGTGTCAACTGTAGTGCCCTCCATATGACACAATCAACCTATCAATGACAGGTTATTTCTACCTCTCACCATTATCTTTGCAAGGATTCTCTATCTTATTTATAGTACTAACATTCACTATAATGGAGTCATCATAACACATGTCTCCATGAAGGGATTATCTTTCTTTTTTCTCTTACAGAAATGATGGTTCAGGCTATGAGAGCCATCTCTAAATGAGTAAATCTGAAAAAGCAGCATATAATCCTTTATGATCATTACCTCACAGATGACATTTACCTGGAGGTTAGTGAGATTCTTGAATAATGGTCAGCTTACAATTGTGGGAACTGAACGATTTGCCTAGAGTTTAAAAACATCTCACTAGGACTCTTTGTGGCTGATACCCTTTCCTCCTTTGCAGCTACAACTCTCTGATAGTATGGAGCTTTCTCTATACTAGCTCAGCAAATTCTGCTCATTTAAAAAACATCAATCTCCTGGTTGGATTTACCTTTTCTTAAAAGACTATAATTTGATTGTTTTCATGCTGTGAATTGATAGATAGAACATTCAGAGAGGTGCTGTGATTCTGAGTATAAGTGGAAGACTCTAATGGTTCTGTCTTTGATATGAGAAAACTATTAATTAGCTTGCCTTCTTTTCTTTTGTGGTTTCTTTCCCTGAATTGATGAGAAGTTTTAAAATGGCAAACAGGTACAACATCTGTAGGTAGGTTAGGGCTCTGTTGTTTGCTAGGAGGCAGCATTGCATGGTCAAAGTCAGGAACAATGAATTTGGTTACAGTCTGCTATTAGTTGTGTAGGCTTGGGTAAAACAAAGCCTCATTAAACCCAGTTTCTCTGGCAGCAAGTCAGACACCATTATCACACCTGCCTCACAGTGCAGTTCTTAAGATCAGATTAGGTAATGTATGTATAGTGTTCAGAACAATGTCTGGCACAGGATGATCCGCAATACTGGCTTTCATTACTTTTTTCTGTTGGATGCCACCATTCTACACAAATTATTAGAGCTTTGGATAAACAGACAACCTTCAATATTCCCTATTTTTACTCAGCTATAGATATCTTGTTTCCTGTGAGTTAGCTGCCCCAGCTGAGTCAGGAATTTATTGCTTTGAGTCAGTTATATGTTCAATGTTAAATACTTAGTTGTTAGACCATCTAAGCTTGTGTGTCTTAAAAGAGCATTTATTCACAACCATAAAACTTAGTACATATGCACAAAATGTACATCCATCCAAACACATTTCATCTGATATATCCAAATTCAACCAATATCCACTGGGTCATCATCTGACTTATCACTATACATATTTCCTATAACTAAATTTATAAAATAGTGTAGAGTAAGCTCCATACTATCAAAGAGTTGCAACTACAGAGGAGGAAGGAGTCATAGTCCTAAAGTTGGACATTAAAAGTGCTCTGTTTCTTTAGCAAGTTAATAAGCCCTCTCAGATATTATCTTTCTACTGCATGAATAATTACTGTTTCTTAATTATAATTATTGAATTTTAATGCAACTATACCTTTTCTAAGATTATTCAAATTTGACATTCTTCAACATCATGAGCAAATCTCTACTATCCTTGAATTACCTATGGCAGTGCCTGGCTTAAAATGGATGCTATATAAATGATAAAATAAATACATTAAATAAAATTATTTATAAAATTCTTAATTCAGAAAACTCAAATCTTAGAGTTTCAATCCAATTCCACTGCTTTAGTCATAAAGATACTGTGAATGCACTTTGTTTTGAAGGGGAAATCAACATGATTTTGTGTAAAATTAGTCATGTCCAAAAAATTACAAGGGCATGCTTAATTTGGACTGATACAGATACTCTTGTCAGAGAAAGTAACAAAAATAAAATTACTAAACTAGAGAATTCATGATGAGAAAGGTCCTTAAACGGCTTTTTCAATGATTTTGATGCTAATAGTATCAGGGTTAAGTATTACTGAGTCAGAGTATATTTGCAAGAGGCACAAGAATTTCCATCTTACCACTTTCCTTCAGTGATACTTGCAAAATAATTTAGAGAACTACTTAGCTTATTCAATACATTCTTGTGAATGTGAAGACATGAATGAGACCCAGGAATGAAAAGCTTTTTACATGAGATTATCTCCCCTAATCTCTTTATTCCCAGTGCAATTTGGCTGGAAGTTGACCTGGGATATCATAAAATCATTCCAGTTTGTCATACAAATTGCTTACTGTAATCTGTACCCCAAATGTCAGGAAGCATTCCTCTACTATCTTTCCTAAGTTGTCTAACAAATAACAGAATATGGCATCATATAATTAACAGCACTTGTCTAGCCTTAGAATCGATGTCTTCAAGGAAAAGACTCACACTTGAAAGTCTGAGCATAAAACATAGAGTTTTGTTATTGGATTATGTCCTGTTTTTATCAGACAGTCCAATTTGCTCATAAATCTTTAGATAATTGGCTCTGCTGTGTCCTAACTCTGTGAAACCAGCTCTCAGCAGAGATGCTTTATACAATGTGACCTCCCTGAGGATATTGCTTTGAGTTTTGCTCTTACACTTGCTCTAAAACTTTTCAGCCTAAAAATAATTACAAATTGATGGCTAGTCAGAAAATGTGAAGTTGAACTATTCTTTATGAAATCATTTTTAAAGGGGAAGTCTTTTTTTTCTTTGATGTTTGAGATTTAAACAGCTAAACAAAGCATAACTGAATGCATACCAAATAGACACTTCAGATTTAGCTTCTCTCCACACCTGTCTCCAGGAACCCAAACGAGTTTGTTAATATTAGAGTACTCTTTCAGAAACATATGTTTGATCCATTATCTTTCTTTTCCACTTTCTTTCCTCTTATTCTCCTTCATTCCTCCTTTACCTCCCCTTCCTCCTCTCTCCCTTCCTCTTTTCCATCCCCTTGCTTCATTTACCTTTTTCTCCCCCCCTTCCAAAATACTTTCTAGTCTACAGATTTAAAGATTTAAGCATGAGGCTTGAATATCTCAATTCTATATGTATTACAGGGAAATTCACAAAATATAAAACTTAACATTTGAAAATGAGCAATTGTATAGAACAGGACTCATCCACAATATTGTATAAAACACCTTTGGCTAGTTAGTGTATTTCCATCATCTCGAAAAAAAAAAAAATTCCCCTACCCATTGAGCAGTAATTTCCTATTTCCCTCTTACCAAACCCCAGGCAAACAGTAAAAATCTTTGTTTTACTGTGGATTTACTGCTATAGATCTTTCACATATAGAAACATAATACATGCATTTCCTCTATAATTCACAATATTTCCATTTACTTATGTTTTGATTCTTTTGTTTAGCACAGTATTTTTGAAGTATTCACACTGTAGCATGTATCAGAACTCCATTCCTTTTGATAACTGAATTATATTCCCTTCTATGCACATGCCACAATGCGTTTTCCTCTCTATGTAGCAAAGGACATTTGAGTTGTTCTCCCTTTTAGAATATTGAGAGTAGTATTGCTTTAAACATGTGCATACACTTATTCATTTGAGCACCTGTGTTTTATTCTATTTGAGTACACACCTGGGACTGGAATTGCTAGGTTATACAGCAATTTTATTTTTATATTTTTGAGGGGCCACCAAACTGTTCTTAGCAGATGAGCCATTTTTATATTCCCACCAGCAACTCTTTACATGCTCCCCAACATTGATTTTCTGTTTCCTACATTTATTTTTCTAATTTGGGCATACATAATAAATGGCAAGTGGTACTTCAATTTAGTTTTGATTTGCATCTCCCTAATGATTAATCACATTGAACAGCTTTTCATCAAATTCCTCATTTTTTAAATTACAAGGTCTTCAGGATTTCCCCTGTCCATTTGTCCAAATTATCTCTCATTTCCCCCCCAGATTCTGTCTGTATTATATTTTCTATCCTTAGCTACCTGTAAATTCCTTGATGGGTCACATTCCCTTGTACTCTGCATATATATTATTTTATCTCCTGGAAAACATTTGCTTATTTTTCCTCTGACAGTTATTCATTTAATACGTAGCGCAATATCAATTTATGTTACATATCCTCCTTCAAAGCATGCATTTTCCCCCTATAATTCACAATATCACCATTTCCTTAATTATATTATGTTATTTATGCTGTTCTGCATTTTGTTGTTTCTTACTAATTCTTTTCTCTATTTTAAACTTCCAAAATTCTGACTGCTCTAGTTCCAGCTCAGTCCTGTTCCCATTTTTTTCTATTTCCTTTCTTTCCTACTTCACTTCCTCCTTCATCCCACCCTCTCTTCCTTTTCATAATTTTCAAAACTCATCCCCTTCCCCTCTCCTTTCTTATTTGCTTATCTCCACTCATTCTTGTTATCTCCCTCAATGGTTCCTTCTGGTCTCTTTCCTTCTAGCAACCTTCATCCTTCTCCTCCCCCCCTCCCCCCACATTATTGCTCATTCAATCTTTAGCTTAGTATCTGCACAACAGGCTTTTACTTCCTCCAATACCCTTGGACTGTGTTGATGGTACCTTATTCTCTTCTCCTCCCTTAACTAGGCGTGCCCTCCCATCTTCTACACAATTATCCCTTTTTATCTCAATGTGTGCTACCTGTCCTGAAATCCTAAAAGAAATTATTCCCTTTTAGCATTCATAGTCATAATTAGCAATTCATTTTAAGTTACTTTTTGAGAAAAGTCTGAAAATTAGGCTGCAGAGAAACAGGAAAGAATTACTGTCCCCCTCCTCCCTCCCATAAGGCAACGGGTTATGGGATCCAGGATGCAACTGATACACTGAAATGAAACAATAATCAAAAGATATTATGCACTTCAGTTGCGGTCTGCAAAACTATGAGGTATAGTAGCAAAAGCCAGGAATCACTATCATTTCCTAACTCCATTCACTCCATCACCCTTTTCTCCAGTGCATAGTATGGCAGTGCTTCTTCCATGACAGTATTGGGGATACACCATTAATTCAGTAATAAGGTTAAAATCCTAATTTCCGTTCACTTGACCTCTATTAAACTCATCACCAACTATTTGTGGAGGCTTAAAAGAGAAATTAGAGGAAACATTAGTTATCAAAGGCAGAGTTAAAGGTAATACCACTCAAACAGCTTCTAAAAAATAGTTGTTTAAGACATCATCCATTTAGCTTATGTGTCCCTTATGATACACACAATAAGAAGCACTTACAGGAACTATTAAGTAAACAATGAAAGAGAGCCTTGTAGCAAGGGTCTGGGAAGAAGTAATTTGAAAACAAAGATGACCAAAGAAGTACATTCAGTTCACTGTCTTTCCTTCCCTTTATGTGCTGCCCACTCTCCATGAACAGTGATGGGAAATGAGGTCAGAGTTGTTTTCAGCAGGTAACTGCATCAAATTGTTCTTCATAGAGCTGGTGGCCTTCATAAAATGCATTTGGCTCTGCACTGTCTATTTCTGCCCCCAACTGTTATCTGGTGCATTACAAGGTTAGAAAAAGCAAACAAAGGCATGTGTTTTTGCCCCTGACATACTTCATTCCAGGTTCATTTATTATTTTTTTAAATCATACTCTTTCTATTAGTTTATTATTTTTTCCTGCAAAATAAATAGTGCTAGTCTTTCAATGAGAAAGGCTGTAGAAAATTATAGGACCTCATAAAGGCCAATTCTTCTGGATTATGCTAAGACTGTATATAGAAGGAAGAGATTATGCATTATTTACTTGATATATGAGGACACTTCTTGCAGTGTTACATACAAACCTCAGAAAGCTGGTATGGTAGAAATAACTACATTTTCTGAGTGATTAAAATGAGCTTAAGAGAGGTAGTACTGTAGCGAAAAGTTTACACAGCTTTTGTCTAACTCCCAAATCTAAGCTTGCCTTAATAGAGAGTCCATATGAAGTCTTGATAGATTTCACTGGTTGAGCAAATCTAGATTATTTTGAAAAAGGATTGTGGATATTTACAGTGACAAAAGGACTATAAGAAGATCAAGGAAGATTAAGAGAATTGGCATGTACAGTCAAGATTGGCTACATATTCATATTCTGATACACTGCCACATGTCTCAGATATTAAAGAAATCACCAGTACTGAACTAGCATGTTCTTTTCATACAAGTAGACACAACTAGATGCATTGGATGCATGCACATGACTTACATACACAATGTCATTATTTAAGGACTATTACTAAGTATCTTTCTTTGAAGTAAGTTCCAGACAATCTTAACACCCCATATCACTCAGAGGGACCTTTGAGTAGAATGACTCACACTTGGATTTATTATCTAGGAAAACATTTTTAGGATTTAATTTCATTTCTGAGAGAGACCTTAAAAGAATTCGTCCAAATATTGGAGTTGATTCCTTTTGTATGCAGCTATGTAATGCTTATTTGGAGGGAAAAAAAAATGTCACAGCAATGTGTTTGGATCTATTATAAAGCAAATAGATGTAAAACTGGGTGGTTGAGGATACTTTTTTGTTAGATTAAAACAATGCAAACTGCACACTGTGTCTAAATGTTTAATATAAACATTTACACTGAATATATTTGCAGATCAACAGCTGCTCAAACAAAAGCAGTGAATCTAATGGATTTCATAGCTGAAACCCCCAATCAGGATGAAGTTCACATTCACCATTCATGGCTTATTCAATTGTGCTTGTGTACTGGTCTTTGTGACAACATGATTATCTACTTTTAATCACCTTCCAAGAAGCAATCAAAACAAAGTTACTTAGCTCATGTTTTCAGAATAAATGAAGTGCAGGGCATTTAATTTTATTCCCCAAACAAAATCCAGTTAGTACTCTTGATATGGAATAATGCCTTGTTATCATAATGCAATTATGCTGTGTGTGCCCATTTCTACTGAACACACACAAAGATTTTCCAAATGGATCTGAATTCTTTATCACTGCTGCATATACAATTCAACACATTTCAATTAATTGCGCTTCCAAGTCCTTAGGGATCAAAGAGTGGACATCTCCCTTTGTGAACAATAAAGAATTCCATGAACTAAATGACTTAAAAGTTTGCAGAAATCTGGATTTTAGACAGGGATACTGATATGTGGGAGTCAGTCACTTAGTATAGGTAGAGATAGTAAGCATCCCAAATCAGCAACATGATACTTTACTATTCATTGTGTACAAGGTAACCCTTGGATGTAATGGAAACTGAGTTTCTTTGTAAATATGTATGCCAACTGTTAATTCTAATAATGGAAGTCAGGAAATTTCTTGATGAATAATAGTATTTTAAGAAGAAATTGAAGCCTCTCCTTACTTGGCCCCACCCCCCAACATTACCACTACTACAGTATAAGAAGATTACCACTACTACAGTATAAGAAGATTTCAACTGCTATGGTAATTAGTAAATTGATTACTCAAAAAGCAGTAGGCTATATTCCCTAAAAGTAGCAAAGTTGAAATAATGTGGTTAAACAAGAATACTATTATTTAGTTTCAGATGATATTTCCTTTGGGGATGATTTTTTGAATCTGGTTTTTCTTAAGGCTTTATCAAGGGAGGAGGAGCTTAAGCTCCTTACTGATGATGTTTTAAGTATCTTTTGTACCTTGTAAGTACTAAGACTTAATATATTATTAGAAATGATGCATCTTTTTAATGTTTCACCTATCTTCATCAAATTCTGAGTGCAGACAAAGCTATATTCAGTTCTTTTCTTCCAAATATATTTTATCTTCTTTTTCTTTCCCTATTTTATCTAAGGACAAAATATTTTCTATTTTGGAATAAACTCCACAGCAGTTATTCTTAGTAATAAACATATACAACTTTATGACACCTTTCCTCTCATTCTGAAAAGTAATCAATTTGAAAGGCAATTCTGGTGCCAAAATTCTTTCCTTTGTGACCCTGTATTATTTTGACAAAGTATTCTTGCAAATACTCCCATAACAGCTATATCTTTCATGTTCAATTCCTATGTTCACTTCCAATCTACCTTTTATAATGCTGACAAAATATATTACTTAGAGCATCATTTTTTATCACAAAATTTCTCAGTTCACAAATTTTAATAGCTCCCTAATATGAATGATCACAATTCCAAACAGAATCTTATTGTCGTTATTTGCTTTATCTTATATAACACTTATTTACCTCAATGATTTATCTTTAAATGCCATCAATTCTAAGATGAGGAGAAGATCAGAAACCATGGTTTATTACGTATGTAGCTTTCATTCCGTAGAACAGATCCAGGTAGGTCACAGATATTACCCCACATAACTCAGAGATATGAAGGAAGGAAAATAAAATAGAGATAACTTTTTTGCAACCTAGTTGTACGCCCACTGTTTAAATTCTCCTCTAAGATTCTGAAAATTGTGTATGTACATCCAAACAAATTGGAAAAACAACTGGTGTGGACATTATTTGTGGATTATGTGAGTAGTTGTTAGGTGTATAAGACCTAGATGGCTTATTGCTACTATTGAAGACATATGATGCAAGACCATGCCTACACATCCACATGATTTTGAATATCATTTTCAGTCTAAATCAAGTCCATTTCTAGCATACGTCTTTAAGCAAGTCTAAGATTGCTGGGTCTCAATTGTGCTTCCTGTTCTTTTATAAAAATGCAAGGCAGATTGAGTTAGGGCCCACACATATGACCTCATTTTACTGCAACTACCACTTTAAAGACTATCTCAAAATACAATCAAATTCTGAAATACTGAAGATTAGGACATCAACAGATCAATTTGCAGGAAAATGATTCAATCCAGGTCACCAAATATTAGAGTAGAGAATTGAATAATACCATGTGTAAAACAGACGTTTACTTGAACTTACACAGTTTTAGTCTGTTCCAGTTTAGACAAATTAAAAGGATATTATAACACAACATGGTATAACCTTAGAAGGATCATAAGATGAGTAAAAGTAGAACAGTAGGCCACTTTGCTCTGATTTGGCGGTCAAGCAAAGATAACCAGGGAATAATGTCTTCTTAATTCGTTACTGACATAGAAGTATAAGTCAGCTTTCCAAAGATGAAAGAGGTAAAGGTTATTTCAGGTACAGATCACAATGTGTGTAAGCTATAATTACAAATATGTATTAGGGAAACTTAACTGAGGCTGAAGGGTGGTATGAAGGGAAAAGAAGAATGTGCAGGCTTTAAAAAAATAAAGCAGAGTTATAATAGTCCTTTCAAGTTAAATCAGAGCTTTTGACTTTATCCTAAGGGCACTGAGAACCTTATAAAAATGTATTAGGTAAGGGGGACACATTAGAAAATTTCTATTTTTGAAAAGATTTGTGATGTAAAAACTGGACTGGTGAAAAACAAAACTCAAATCAGTGAAGCCAGTTATCAAATCAATTCAATATGACATTGGAATATCAAAAAGTGATAGAAATACAGTTGATAAATATGTGAGCTGTTTATGGATTGAAATTTACCCATGGATTAGAATAAGGGAGATCAGAGAGAATACAGGAGAGACTAAGATGTCTGGGAAACTTTTAAGTACATAAGTAAGTTCAAAGTAGTTATATTACATGGGAAAGAGAATGAAAACGAATGCCAAGTTTGGGAGAAAAATGGTAATTTCTACTTTAGATCATACTTTTCAGAAGGATATCTAACTGGAGATGTCAAAGAAGCACTGGGTTCTATGAGGGCTCCTTGTTGCATTTTATTAGATCATCCTCAAAATCTGACTAGGTCATTTCTAAAGTAACATTAATTTTATGTCAACTCTTTCTTTTTCTCTTTATTTTAGAAGACATA
>PVHY01012896.1:29489-43075 GCA_004024945.1 Uropsilus gracilis | reverse complement strand
AATGTTTAAAAAGACCCTTGGTAGTCATTTCTAAAACATCAAGGCATGCATCTTGCCACATCAGTTCTCATATTTGATCACTTAAGATGGTGAACAATTAGAGAAACAAGAGTCTCCAACAGATGGTTTCAGAGACTCACTAGTCCTCAGGACTGGGTGCCTACGTCTGATTCCCAGCACAGTACACTTCCCTGCTGTCCTCCTTCCCAGATTCTTCTCCCTAAATAATAAGAGACTAACTTTCCCCTAATAAGTCCCTGTGTGTGGCTTACAGCACAGATTTGTGAGCCAGAAAGCCTGTCTCTGAAATCGGCTTACCTACTAGGTTGAACCTGGACAAGCTTCCTAACCTCTTTTGTCTCAGTTTCTACATCAGTAGAACTGCCTTACATATTTCACAGAGCTGGGCAAGATGCTTAGAGGTGTGCCAGGCACATAATAAACATTATGCAATTTTATCCTCTTTTTTTGTTGGATATGTGTTTATGTAGCACATATTGAATTTATATTTGTAGGTTTTTTTCAAAAGCACATTTAGATATAAAACTAATTTGGTGGGCCTGGAGAGGTATTAGTGATTCATATAAAGCTGTATGAAAAATGTCAACTTTCCAGCATATACACAACAAGCACAATTTACACATGATGTAACATAATAAAATAAATATAGGAAAAGGTTCATTTATTTATTTACTTTTCCCAAGCATGTTTAGAAATTTCTCAGCCTCTGCTGAAAAGGTTCATTTAGGCCGACATGGTGGCACATGCCTGTAGGTGGCAACCTAGGAAGCCATGGCTGGGGCCCGGAATCACAGTTCGAGTCCTGCTGGGGGCACGTAGCGAGACCTAGTCCCAAAAAAATAGCTGGGCGTGGTGGTGTGCGCCTGTAATCCCAGCTACCTGGGAAGCTGAAGTTGGGGATTGTTTGAGTCTGTGGTATCCCGGGCAACATGAGCCTGCACTTCTACAGGCAAAAATAGCGAGACCTGGTCTCAAAAAAAAAAAGGTTCATTTAGAAAGCAATAAAAGTGTAAATTAAAACCAAGAAATCATTTTGCTCCCATTAAATCAGCAAAGTACTTAAGATATGACTCCTTAATTACCATCAAGGCTATGATTTTAAATAGGCTGTTTACATATTACTGGTAGCTATAAGTGGATAGCACTCTCTTAGTAAACAAAATGGTTCTACATATCACAATTCAGAAAAATGAATTTGGTCCAATAACTTTACAAGATTTCCAATGGCAATAAAATCAGGGAAAGTGAAAAAGCATATGCATAGATGTAAACATCATAGCAAGGAGTACGTGTTGAAAACAACTGAAATATTCAACAACGGAGCATAAAGTTTAATGAGACTGTAATGCATCATTAAAAGTATAATTAATGACCATGTAGAAACACAGAAAACATCTTATGAAATTTTAAATGAAAAGCCATAACAAAAATGCTATCTATACTCTGATTACTGCTGGCAAAATTATTTATACAATTAGACAAAGACTGGAAGGAAATAGAGATCATAAAAATAGATGCACTTGGCTGAGGGACTATGGGAGACAATTTTCTTCTGTTTCCTTTTCTACTATAAATATTATTTGTGCAACACAAATAGGTACTACTCCATGATTTCTTTAGCCCACCCGTCCTCAAATTCTAAGGGAATGTTTTGTGACCAGGAGGAGTGGAGGAAGGGAAATAGTTCTGTTCTCTCCCTTACAATGTGCCCTCTGCAGAGTCTGCAATGTCTTCCAACAGAGACTTGTGACACATGCAGGAGACCTGGTAGGAAGTCAAGGTGCTGTTCAGGAAGATGAAGCTTGCTGAGTCAAGGTCTCCTCGGCTAGCAGAGTGTGGAAAGCTCAGGGACATGTCTCTGAGACCTGCCTTGGGGACCATCACCGTGAGGAGCTAGTTCACAGGAATCAGGTTCAGCTCAGCTACCTACACCCCAGGCTACATGCAGTTTAATGACCTCACACAAACTCATAGGGTGAGTGCTGGCAGGGTGAGGAACAGTTAGCTTTTTTAAATCAAATTTTTTGGTTTTCCATTGTTTCTATAACTGTATAATTTGGAGAGTAAAGTTCTCCTGTGCACACACCTCCCTCATCCACCACTGAAGTTCCAGAGCCACTGCACCCCCACTTTAGCAATCCCCCCACCTTCGTCTCCCCACCCCCTCCAGTTACCACCATATCTTTCACAGACTGTAAGAGTTATTTTTGCTCTGTGTTGCCAGTTTGTTCTCTGTGGTTATTTATATTCCACAAATGAGTGAAACCATCCGGTAACTGTCTTTCGCTTTCTGATGCATTTCCCTTAGCATAATTCCCTGAAATTTCATCCATATTGTTGCAAAAGGCATAATTTCACTGCTTTTAATAGCCGGGACTAGTTTTTTAAAAATCTTTAGGGTTAACAATTTCCCAAGCACAGACCTTTCTAGGAAACAAATTCAGTGAGGACCAGCCAGGTTAGGAGAAGTCAGCCTATACAAATGGCCAGGTTTTCAATTCAAGTCCATCTCAATGGGAAATGGGTTTACCACCAGATCTATGTGCTGTGCTTCTCCCCAGTCTATACAGAGACTCTGTTCCTTTAATAAGCCAGAGGTATGCACCCCTGAACATTTATTATTATATTGCAATTTGGGAGGGGTATGGGTAGGGGAAGATTCAATTCATTCACAGCTCATTTATTTTCATTCTCACTGCCTGGAGCCAGAAGTTCCAATTAAAAAGCAGGGGAAGGGAGGAGAAGGCAGGTTAGAAGGTTGGGGGGATTAGATCATTCGCCTATTGGACCAACACCAATCAAAGGAGGCATCATTCTGGAACATGGTCGTTTAATTGCTGATGGTTTACCCAGAGCAATGAAAGCCTGGCAGGCAGCCTCTAACACAGGGCAGTCATGAGCTGGAAGGGAGGGAATCACTGAAATCTTTAGAAAAGTGGGGGAGGGGAGAAGGGACAATTGCTGAGAAGTATAAGCAATACAATAAAAAGGATTTTTAATTTTTTCCCTTGAAATCTTCTGAGGCCTCTCACTGGGGAAAAGAATAAATATAAATAAATATAAATAAATTTAAAAAATCATACTGTGGGATTTCAGCTCCTCCCAACTCTGGAAAGCAAAATGAGAGGGTGTATGAGCCCAGAGGGTAAGGTGAGAGGGGAGGGAATGTCTGGATTTAGTCATTAACTAGACTCTGCTACTTTAGGAGCCTTACCTTGTTTGCAATGTGGGAAGGACCCACCACATGGGGACTTGGGGGCATATGACAGGCATGTTGAAAACATTACTACTATTATCATTTTAACTGGCACGACTGGATTCCCTGAGTCCAGCTTTAGTTCTGTATTTCCTGACCATGCAACATCGTGCAACCTCCTGGAGATGCCAAATCGCTGTGTGCCTCAGCTTCCGTGGGCAAGTGAATCACACCTCCCTACTGGAGTGTGCTAATATTTGAAACGTACTTTAAACAATGCCTGCTCCAAATTAAGTGCTAAATGTCTGTTGAGTGAGCAAATACTAGGATGACGGTTCCTACTACCTAGGTCTTTAAAACAAGGACCTGAGCAGGAAAGAAAGAACAGACAGACCTGTCAGCTTTAAGAATGGACCAGAAGATACTCTGGACAAACTTTGAGAATAGTAACTGTGGTAACACAATCAATTTTCCATTCAACTTAAGAGCAGGACCTCGCCAATGGCCCAGCCCCCAGGGAGAGCGCCCCCTGGGTGGCCACAGCTGGCAGGGGCTGCCTGTGCATGCATCCACATTACCATGCCAAGCATGCTGGCCCACAGCCCCATTGAGAGCAGACAGAGGGGAGAGGGTCAGAGGTTGCCTACCCCCAAATAGCTGCTACAGAAGGCAGTCCCCACTCACTGAGGCAGACAAAGGGAGCCCTGTGGGTTGAGCATCTCCACGTCATGCTGGCCTTTGTGGCTGGCTCTTGGGCTGTCCTACAGCTGGACCAGGGTGCCCACACACGTGGGGCCGCAGAGCCGGCACTGCTTTTAGGAATGCTTTCTTTGGAAGGACACCTGCTTTGCTGAACTGTGGAGCAGATGGCCCGGGCCTCTTGGATGCCGGCTTCCAGCCCCAGAGCCGAGCGACATCTGCAGGCTGCAGGCCTGGTGCAGCTCCTGCCCACAATAGCCCAGCGTAGCCCTCACCCGCCATCTGCTCCAGCACAGACCTTTGTGCCCTGCAGAATGTATGGCCAATTAAAACGATTATGGGGGCACACACGGGGCTATTCTTTCCCAGCAGAGGTTGCTGAGCTCACCTCAGCAGTCTTAAAGTTTTTTTTTTCTTCCAAGGGGAAAACCTTGCAAGCTCAGAGAGAAAAGAGAAGAAATTTATAGAACAGCAAAGCTCCCAGATGGAGTTGTAGTGTGGGGTCTGTTTTACTAGAGTAGACAGTTAAAAGCACAGAAGTCTGAAAAAAAAAATCAATTTAGGAGAATGCTGCCGACGGAGACTTTTAGATTTTTGAAAATACAGCATTCACCGAGTCTTTATGTGATAGTCCTGAATGTTTAGAAAGCTCATGTGCTGTGACCCGTGTATGGGAGCTAAGTGCACCCCGTGGGGCTGGCCATGTCTGAAGGCACATGCCCCTGGGACTTGGGTTCATTTCCAGTTATCAGGTCTTGGAAGGCAAAGCCAGCAACAGAGGCCTGACCGTCAGCTCCCATTCCCTCTTTTCTGCACCCAGGACAAATCACTCAGTTGCAGAGCTGTGGAATTAGAATGCAAATCAGTTCCATTATCTTTAGAAGCTATAAGTCAGTGCTGGAGAGAATGGCAACTAACGTATGATTTTTAGGCACACACATTTAGATGAGCCCTGCTCTACTGCCAAGAAGCCTTCAGTACTAGTGTGGAAAAAAAACACTGAATTCCAAGAGTTTGAGCCTTAAGTTTCTTCTCCGACCAAGGCTGGCGACTGGTTTTAGTTCATCGGATTTTAAAGTCCTTAGAAGGAAGGCACTTTGTAAATATACTTCTGCTCATGGGAGACTGCTCATCACAGTTGTTTTCAAGTGATAGTGAAGTGTTTGCTACTTGGCGGATATTTAAAGGTATACTTGGGAAATGTTACTATTACTATTAATGTTAACTGCTCATTCTTGTTATCTGTTTTATTATCTAGTGAGAAAACAGATAGTTGGGGTTGTTGACTTGAAAGGAGAGGAAGGAGAAGGCAGGACCCACAAGTTCGGGTCAGGAAGACTTCCCAGAACAGCAAAGCCTGAAAGTCTAAAGTCCAGTTAAAATGAGAGTCATCTTATTAGATGTACTTTGAAGGGGCTTTTCTTCATATCACTTTCAAGAGATGTACAATTACATCTTGAACTAATGTTTTATGTTTGGGAAGAGCATGATGATCTAATAAGATAGAAATATAAAGGGAAACACTGGAATCCCATTAGTATAAAGTCTATCCTGATGATGTTATGTCATCTGATGGAAATAAACGGCATCAACAATGAACTGCAAGCTGGGCACGGTGGCTCATGCCTGTAAGCTTCAGCCTATGAAGTGGCTAGGGCGAGGGATCATGGTTCGAGTAACTCGGGACAACATAGGGAGACCTAGCCCCTAAAAATAGCTGGGCGTGGTGGTACCCGCCTATAATTCCAGCTACCTGGGAAACTGTGGCTGGGGATTGCTTGAGTCTGTGGTACCATGGGCAATGGGAGCCTGCTGTTCCATGGGCAAAAATAGTGAGACCAAGTCTCAAAAAACAAACAAAAACAAAAAAACCAAAGAACTGCTTCCCCCGTTTCAAAGACTAGAATAAAAAATGGAACAGGGAAGTAAAGAGAACATAAGTGTGTTTCTATGTTAAAAGGTCTTAGCAGAACTCTCAGTTATTAAGAAGCTTGCTCCAGAATTAAATATTGACTTTATGAATGCAAGTGAATATTTCATGAAGTTTAACTGCAAAGTTATGCATACATGAAAATAAACATAAGGGGACTATCAGTCAGTTTCACATTTCTTGAAGTTTGAGTTTATGCAAGGTAGTACACTCAGTTTTGAGGTTTTGTGGGGAAGAGTTTTTAAACCATCAGCATGTCCACCAGCTAGACTCACAATTTCAACAAAAACACTTCGGCCTGTCCATTCTTCAGCTGACGGAGCAACTAGCTCTACATTTTCTCTCAGGTTCTCACTAAAATTGCAGGGTTTTGGCTTACACTATAATTGTCTGTAGTTGAAGAAATGATTGTTTAAAGCCTTTTACTCTTGATAAGAATCTTACTAGACCTGATTTGTTTCCCACAGAGGAAAACAGCTCACAAGCTGTCTCCTGTTTTCAACGAGGGCAGAAAGCAAAAGTGGCCCTGTCCCAATTGTATTAATTGTCCAACCTTTTCTTCCAGCCTCAGGAAACAGAGAATAGAACTGAGAATTAAATTTGTTTTAGCCCCCTTCCCCTATCCTTAGAAGAAATATAAACAATAAAAGCCAAGGTCAGTCCAATAGCCATTGCCTATGAATATATAAAAGGGGGAAAGGGAGATGCTTGAACCTAAAAGCTCCCTTCTGCTTAAAAAGTAAAGCAAAAACCACCACCCAAACTTCATTCATCACACCTTAGGCTAGAAGCAAGAAGTGCTCTTTTGTCATCTGGATTAATTCAGAATTGAATGTCCAATTGAATTGCCTGGGTTGAAAACAATCTTATAAAAAAGGAAAGCTTTCCCTTCAGCACCATCCAAGATGAGAGGGCAGACTCCCAACGGATCCATTTGCTAGATAAACACACCATAGTGGAAGCTGAATACACATTTCAGCTGAGGTAGGGCCTACCTGTCACTTGCTATTAGCACATTCTGCTTCAGGGCTTCAAAAGGAAATCCTGAAATACACCCCTGAAGACTGAATAGCAGCAAGAATCTTTCCCTACAGAATAGCTTCATGGTCTTGCAAACTTGGAAGGGGAGGCAAGGTACAAATTGGTTAGATATTTTCTTTCTCAGCAGGAAAGAATCAAATTGCCTGAATAAAACTGGGGGAAGGATAGTATGGAGGTGACTAAAATGCTTACAGTTTATGTTTGGGTTACAACATATCTGAACTGAAATAAAAGTCAAATACAGTCAAAATCACCTCATAGCAACAACATGGACCCTTGCCCAGGGCTTCACACCACATGGCTGAACCGTGCATAGCCACAAGCGCAGACACAAGTCACTGTGAAGAGTGATGCTCGTGAGACCTACATTAACATAAACAGAGTTGCTTGAAAGCAACCTCTAATATAGTACTGCTCTCACCTGACTGTCTTTTTTTCAGGTTTCCTTCAATGGGAGGAAAAGAGGGGCGCTATTGCTAAACTGCAGAGAATTCAGACTCCTGAGAATTACAAATAATTTTTATTAAGAGATATGGGAGAAAGTCTCCCAAACAAGGATGCAGGGAAAAGCGCTAACCCAGAAACCTAGGCATCACTGCTGATTGGCTGCAAACTCCCCTATATAGAATAACCCTAGAGAGAACAGGAAGGAGGGATTATAATTTATTCCTTCTGAAGAATATTTTCTCATTTATCCCATACTGGAGTAGTGTCTGAAGGAAGTGAGTACGCCAAGGACAGCTTTTACAGGTGCCTGTGATGCCATTCTCCAGTCCTCAGACAAGTGAAAAAATTATCTGATTCAGACTAGAGCTAAAATTAAGTCTCCCACTGGGAAGCAACAGTCAGATTTCCCCTGCACTTGTGACAACAGGTTCAGTTGCTTTAGTCTTTTTTGTTTTGTTTTGTTTTTTGAGAGTAGGTCTCACTATTTTTGTCCATGGAACCGCAGGCTCATGTTGCCCAGGGTACCACAGACTCAAGCAACCCCCAGCCTCAGCTTCCCAAGTAGCTGGGATTACAGACGTGCACCACCAGGCCCAGCTATTTTTTTGGGACTAGTTCTCTCTATGTTGCCCCACGTGGGACTCGAACCTCAATCCTAGCCCCAGCCGCTTCATAGGCTGAAGCTTACAGGCATGCGCCACCATGCCCGGCTTAGGTGCTTTAGACTTTATCAAAAACCTCTTAAGCCATTAGGTAAAAGAGACAGATCTGAGCTCAGGAGAAACTGTGGTCCAAGGAAAGCTAGGCACCCCAACTTCCTGTAGCCAAAATGCAGGAGTCAAAGGAAATCCACAGTCAAAACTAAGAAGGCCTAGCTCCAGCTCCCACATGATGAAGTCTATGAAGTATCTGCAACAGGGGGACCTGGCTCTGCTCCCTCCTTCAACACTGTCCAGTGGTACCAAGGGAAGAGTGAGTCACTGATCACACAGCAGGACTAAATTCTGAACTTCAGGGCAAGAGACAAAATTTGGACCCCAGGCAACTAAATGGGAGGGAAAGAAGGAAACAGTACAATACAATAAAGAACTCCAGACAGATTCTAAATAGGTAAATGTCATAGATTGAGAAATTTTTCCCTCCTCATGTTCCCCATTTTGGAAAGAGCTGGAGTATGGGGCAGCTTTTCCCTTTTCATGTTCCCCATTTTGCAAAGAGCTGGGGTATGGGGCAGCTTTTAATGACCCCCACAAGCCCTTATAAAGGTTTCAGACAAAGCAAAAGAAGTGGCTCAGGCAGGTAAAACATTAATTTCTGTGGGATACTTGGGGGCAGAGGATTCACTTATTAACTTGCTGTTATCTCCTAAGAAAGGTCTCTTAGGGTAAATATTGGAAGAACGATGACATTGCTGCCCATCGGAGGTCAATCACGTTATTTCCATCTTCAGTGTTCTGAACACAGATAAAAGTGGAATGAAGTGTTCTTCATCCCAGCATGAGTCCTAACTGGTTTTAGCTCACAGTCTCTGACAGGGAGTCACTCTAGAGTAGGGACAACTACCTGCACTGCAAGGACACACAATGAGCTCCTGCAGTAGGGATAGAGATTCTAGAGTGAGTTCCTGCTACTCAAGAATGGACTTGTGTCGGCCAACGAGGGGCCCAAATGGCCAAATCTGCAATGGACACTGGCCAGGAGCCGCAGTGTGCAAGCTAGACTAACCCTGTTGAGACTGCCACCAGCTCACACACATCAGCGAGGGTGGCACAGGTTGACCCAGTCAACATAGGTTGACTTCTCATGGTGACTGCATGAAGCTAGGACTGGTCCTTCTCACCGCCAATAGGAACATCAAAACCATCATGTGTGAGACTGTTCATTTTTTAAAGGGATAAATTGATTTAGAAATTGACAGGCTCAAGTCAACCTACAAAACACTTCATTTTTAGGCATGAGGTTTATTTTCAGTCCAAAAAAAAAAAAAAAAAAAAAAAAAAAAGACAGGGTAAGAGGTATTACCTGCTATTCTGTAGGTTTTCTGGCATGGAACATACCAGATTCTCAAAGCCCAGTCTGGAGAAGAAGAGACAAAGCAATGTCCCTCTCCCCAGTCCTCTATCTGCTGTTCTAGAGATGGTGGCATTGAAAACTAGAACTTATAGGGACAACATAGAAAGATCACACCCTGGAAGCCTTGCGAGGAGTAAGGGAAGCTGAATTAAATTATCAAAGGGTTTTCTGAAATAATTCTCCCAACATACCACTTCATTAAGACACAATCAGCAAGATTTTTGCCCAAACTAAAGCCTCAACTTCCTATTTATATATGAAACCAAAGTCTTACTTTTTAAACAATAAATGATTCCAGAAATCAGTAGATAAGCTAAAACAAGGTCACAAGAAATATATTGCCAGCAACAAAGTCAGCTCTGCCCAAGAACTTCATGGGAATCCCCATATGGAAACCAAAAACTATCTAATTATCAAAAAATAAGTTAATCATTTCTTTTCTAAGCACCCAATACTAACACATCAGATACATGTTAATAGTGGGAGAAAAGAGATAACAGACTTAAAAGTGTTTTCCAAATAACAAAAGCTCTCCACCAAGTGTCAAGACATATTTTAACCATTTACCCCCCTAGAGAAGTGTCTTCAATACATAACCATTATACTCAGGGTTATAAAAGACTGTATGTAAGAAAATGATACCCTTCTTGACATGCAAGATAAATATTATGAACACTTCAATAGATGAAGTATGCAAATTATTTAAAATTGCATGTGGAAGATGTCTGTACACATGAGTTATGTGTTATCCTGGGGAAAGAGCCCTATGTTAATGATCAAAGTGACCCCAGAAAGGGTCTGAAAAGGACTGAACACAGGGTGGGAAGTGGTTTCTGTGCAGAATGCTTGCCCCAGGGCTGGGTAGTGCTGGACAGGGCTTCTCTTACTGCTTTTCATCACCTTTTTGTGTTCAGCTGCCACTTGTCACACTATTTTTACACTTTTTTTTGTGTTTTCTATGACTCTTGAGTTTATTTTCTCCTTTCCTTTTGCTCACTTTTCTGCTACTGCTCCAGCTCTTGTGGTGTGAGGACTGGTATGATTTGCTTTTGAAAAATGGTGCAAGCCTGGGTTCAGTTGTGTGTCTTCTGATCTCCAGTACTCAGAGTTGGTTTCCTCCCTGTTTAGTATTTTCTTGTTACCTTTGGGTTTTTGGGCATTCTGTAAAGTTGAAGATGCCAGCTGGGTGATGTCTGGGGACTTTATGAGAACAAACTTCCTGTAATCTTTACTAGACATAGACTTTAGATAGTAAGGAGCATCCTCACATATACTCCCACCCCAAATCAACAGAAGACAGTATCTTCCCATCTAAAGACCTAAGAAAGTCAAGGTACTGTGTCTCTTTTTCAGTTTATGTTAATGTCTGAAATATCTGCATTCCCAGTTCGAGGTGGGATTTGCCAGAAATATTTAGAGTTTGCTCAGCATGGTATTTTCGATCATGTTCTATAAATGGGATGCTGGTAAATGAGCTGTGAAGAAGGAATAAAGACTATGTTACTGCTTCCTTTTTATGCTTAGATAGCAGCAATGTATAAAATGAAAAGAGGGAGATGAGGGAAGTAGGCAAATCCTTGCATGGTGAAAGCACAAGGAGCCTCCGGTGACAGAACCAGTAGGAAGAAAAGCGACAATTGTTACTTTACAGCTGCTCTCTCCTACCACAAAAGATAAGAAGGCCCCCTTCCCCCTCCACCTGCCCCACTCCCCACCAAGACACATAAAGACTGCTTCCAAATCCTACCTGTCAAGGACAGCATTTTATAGGTGCTTTGGTTTGTTGGGGGTGGGGGAGTGGTTAGCTTTTTAGATAAGTGAAATGACAAATAACTGGAGATGACAGTGTCACTGGAGGTGACAGTTCCAAGAACTAGAAGTGGAAGACCTCAGATAATATGAAATTAAGTGAACAGTATATTCAAATTCAAAACACACAGAGAATTACTTGCTCTCTGAATGTTGGACTGGAGATGAAGTCATTAAAACAATAGAATAATTAGTTAGAAATATTCAAAAGGTAAGTAATAAGATCAGCAAGGAGTCAGCAACTGAGAGAAGCCACCAGTGCCCCCAGCTCTCCTGTTTCTGCACCAGAAGTGACATGGGGCTTGGTCAGGTGTCACACCGTTGGTTCAGAGGGAAGCCAGTCCCATTCTTACCTCAGTGCAGTCACTGGCTTGGATGTGTGAAGGCCGTGCTTCTTCATCTAGAGGTTCAATCACGGTCACCTCTGCAAACTCCTCCACGGATTCTTGAAATTCAGGTAAGGACCTTCGTCCATAACGCTTCCCACCTCTAACATATTTGGGCTGAGCTTCCAGTGAGCAGTCTGAGCAGGGAGACAAGAATTGAGACCACATGTCATGATAATCTCAGTCCTGTGCTGACACTCACAGCCTCTTATACCTATCCCACAATAAACCACCATGGTTGGCCACTTATGGTGGATGTGGGCATACATGAGACACCAGGTTAAATGCCTAGGTCAGGAGCAGGTTCTAATTCTGAATGAGTCACAGCATCCAAGTCTATCTCTGCACATGATGGATGAGATACCATGACAGCAGCAAGGGACTCCAGTTCAAAGTTCAGAAGAAAGATCAGGACAAATTACAGGTCCTAGATGTTGTGTTTTTAGGCTGGTGTTTTACAGAAAGAGAGAAGGGGCCAAGGAGAGATCCTACTACCAGAGAGACATGTGGGAGAAAGTCTCGAAAAATGCTGATAACATGAACACCATCGCCACACTTTGTAGTCAGGATTCACACCAATTAATCTGAAATACACCCCTGTCAAACCTCAGTGACTCCTTTGTTAACATCCCATTTTCTGATGTAACAGATAAGCAGGAGGACAGAACAAAGAGAGAGACTGACACAGTGGATCCTAATCAATTAATGACAACTCATCACTTATATGAAGCCTGGCATCAGATCTCATGATGAAATTAAAATAAAGCTCATGATTAAATTAACACAGTAAATGTAAAACTGCATTAAGAAAAGTAGTGATGATGGTATTTTCCCTCTTCATGAACTTCAATGTTACACAAAATAATAAGTAAAGTGCAAAAGGGGAAAGTCATCTCTTGATCTTAAAGAAGGACTTCAGCATTATAACATAACATGCCTCGGGTTCAACACTGACCGCCACCATCACCACCACTACACACTATCTTTTCACTACAACAGGCAGCATTAAAGCAGTAAAATAAATACTTCACTCTATGCAAATGTCATGTTGGATAGAGATCTTTTAGCACCATGCAAAGAATTAGGAGAATAAAGGATTCCATTAAAATACAAAAGATTGTCGATGCTTTGATTTTAGTTTTATTGGCGACACAGATACACTGTCTCTCTGGAGAACACACTATGTGTTCTGTTTGAACATGACAGATTTTACAGGATCTGTCTGAATTCAGACTTGTAGATTTTTAGATGAGGTAGGTACACGGCTCATCAAAATGAGGGTGGTTGATTAGATAACAACCAAAAGAACGAAACCCTTTATCACACTGAAACCACAAGTGGAGTTAGCCATTACTTTGCAGTCTCCTTGGGAGTTCTCACCCCTAACTGACTAATTCTGTCCCCTTGACCTCCCATGACTATGCCCTTCCTTGGATATAAGTTCAGATTTCACAACTGTGGCCAGAAACATTCTGAAAAGGTTCAGCAAAACTCAGAGTGAAGTATTTATCTTTGCTCTATAATGCTGGTGATAGTTATATCCAGCTTTTTAAAAGCCCCAGCCAAGTCATTTTATTAGGTCCAGCGATTCTCTTACAGGAAGTGCTTAAGCATACAAAATTTATATGAAGCCACATGCATATTTGAAAGTACCTTTTATCAGAAGAGAGTGTGTCAGCTTGTAAGTATTCAGGAGCGGCCCAGACACCCGAGCTATTTGTTGGCAGCTGACACCCACAGATGCTAGTCAGATAAGAGGCAACGCAGAACCATCCTTAATTTATTATATATTCTTGGATTTTAGTGGCAGACAGCAAGTTACACCATTAGTGGTTAGGGGGCTTTGACAAGATTAAAATAGAAGCTTGTAATGTCAAAAAGTGGAACATGGGGTTTTCCCAGGTTGAGGACAGAAGACATCTGGGGATGGAAGTGGCAAAAGAGGTCTTGATGCATGTTGCACTTTTTCAGGGGAAAGAAAAGT